>JALDNG010000002.1:13027500-13235000 GCA_024349245.1 Neodontobutis hainanensis | reverse complement strand
TAAACCAAAAACTGGTGTTTTTTTCTGACGTTGTTTTAAATAGGCCACGGTGGATAACAGCAATCCAGAAGGTAGCAAATGCCCTTTTATCTGCGAAGTATGCTTGTCATGTTCTCCAGGATTGCCAGATTCCTTCCACCATCCAAAGACATGCACGTACTGTATAGGTGAATTAGCAACTCTTAGATGCCTATAGTTAAAGTATGTGTAAATAATTATGTTAGATTATGTCTCCAAATGGTGGCCGTGCAATTAACTGACAATTGTTGAGGGTGTCCCCTGCAGCTGGGATAGTCTCCAGCCCAAAGTGACCAAACAGAAAAGGAGTAGATGTAATAAACAAATCAATGCATATAATTTGCATTATTTTTTTTGAAACATTTAGCTTAAAAATTGCTTGATATTTTATTCAACATATCTATAGATGTCTGGGAGATATGTTTGGCCTATGTGTCTTTCTCTTCCAAAGTTCATGCAGGTGGGCTGTCTGCCAGGTTACACTCACCCTCCACCAGCCAGGTGGCACTTACAGATAAAGAACTCATGGCTGTGTTCAGGTTTACTTCTTGTGCATCCTACCTTTGTGGGATTTGTATTTGCACATGCATTCACAAATGTGTATGTGAGAGGAAAGGGAAGGAAAATAAAGCTTGAGAAAGCTTTGATTCCACTGCATTTCTCTCCTGGAGGCATTTGCTGCCTTCTTCCAATCTCTCTGTTTATCAAGCTAAGATGCTCAGTGAGAGGCTGCTGAGGCGACTAGATAACCCCACCACCACTGCCGCCGCTGCTACCATCGCCACAAAATACACACTTTTTCTTCATTGCAGCTTCCCTATCCTCACAGCATCGCTCTCAACAGCCCGACTCGACAACACACAGACGTACAAAACAACACCAACCGCTCCGTTTCTTCGCCTGCACAGCCAGCCTCTGACGCCTGCTGAGTGTTGCTATCCCGAGGCAGTGTGGCAGGCAGATACAGAAGCTTAAGATGTGAAAGAGAAGGTAAAAAGGGGAGTAGACATAATAACACAGTCTATCAGCAGACATCCACCACCCTTTCGCTTGTCATTCAAACTCTGTCTACCAGAAGACCTAACGTTCTCACTGAGAGAGATTCTCACACTTTCAGCTGCCAAATTGGGTGTGTGCCTCATTTTAAATGTTTTTTTTTTCTCTTGCAAAGTGAAGCAGCTGCCAAATTCTACAGAGTTGGCTCCCAATCAAGAAAGAAAAAAGCCTGATATTTCAAAAGATGCACAGTTTTGACTAATTTAATGAGGAATGTCTGCTGATTCCTTGGAGTAGATCAGCTGTGTGTCAGGATGTTTGTCAGAATATTGATGGGACTGCAATAACATCTGCAGAGATGGTCCCTGGAATGAGGCTTTTTCCACAGGAATTGGACCTCTAATGGATCCTATGAATCCTTTGATTATCCAAGACAGTTAGTGTTTGCTTGTCAGTTTCTGTCAAGAAAATCAGGGAAGTTCAGAATTTCAATTCAGAACGCTTGGGTATTGGGCTTTAATCTGTTAATTATCCCCCAAAATCTGTGCTGGTGATTCTTACATGCCAATCAGAATAAGAAGAAAAGGCTTGGTCCTGGTGACTTCTGAAGAGGCTTGTGTTTCCACTGTGCTACTTGGAGGACATCTGCTATATAACAACAGAAACTTTACAACTCAAATGCATGGCATACAGAATTTCATCCCTATCTAACACTGGACACAGTTAGAGCCAATAGGCACAAGCTTTGTTTGTGCACCATTTAGCATTATGTCTTTGTAGCATATGTTTAAAGTAACAAGACAAGTATATTTTTACTAACAATGGAAGCAAAAATCAAGGGATTACCAAAGTATGGAGTGTTACACTTAGGATGCCATACCCCTTTTAAAAGCGGAAACTGACCCAAACTGACCCAAACTGACCTGACTTATACCGTACCACTCCAGTGAAAACAGGGCCTCAAGCAGACAGATAGATTCCATCTGAACTTTGCTAATATGGTCTCAAAGGGAAACAGACAATCCAAAGCTGCAGGAAGTTTGACCCAAATAATGCTGGAAGCAAAAGAGAAATCCTTTACCTGTGTGGGAAACATGCAGTATATTCTAAGCATGGCTTTAAATTCACCTTTAGTGTGATGGATGCCCTAGATTTTTTCTAAGCAGTTTGAGATCTTTTGTTTTAGTTTTTGCAGATCTGAACTACCAATTGAAATAAAAACAATAATTTAAAGTGCTTTATCGGGAGCAAATTACTTTAGGAAAAAAGCTTGTGTTGTCAGTGTTTATTGTATTTATTTCTAACTGTCTGGTGCTTTTAAAATTTAAAGATTTGGGTTGGCAAAAGTCTCACTTTTATATTGTTGGGAATTTCCCATACCCCTATGCTCAACAAACAAAACAGCAATGAGACAAGATTGTCATTCCATAATAAAATTATCATCTTTTTTATTCCGATTGAACAAATGTAGATAACACTGAAAGAACATGCTTTTTCTGCATATTAGACAAGGCTTGGCAGTCTTGGATTGTATTTGAAAAGCTTTCGCCGATATGTGAAGGTTGTTCCAGCAGTTTTAAGGGCCAGTTGGACTACAAGAACGGCGCTAACATGTTTCACTGTGTTTTCTCTCGATTGGTCAATTTCCACAGACAATCCAAATACATCCAGTGGAGGGGATGGGAGACTTTACATTGCCTCTAGGTGTGAAAGTGAGTTTGAATGGTTGTCTGCTTTTGTTAGCCCTGTGCTTGACTGACAACCTGTCTAAGCCGTTCCCCACCTTGAGTCCTTCACAACACAGAAGAGAAGGTAATTATTGTCACGGAAGGTTGTGCGCTCTTGTTTGCCAGATACCTTTAGGGGAGGTAGCTACATTGTACTGCATTTATCGGTTGTGTAAAAAACAGGCACAGATGCAGAAGAAAAGTGGTGCAGCTGTGATGATAATTGTCTCTCCAGCTCATTCCCACAAACACACATGCAACAATTAAGGATCTGCAACTTCTTATAACTTGACAGTGTTTTCGGCCACAAACAACTGGAGAAAGCGTTTCCCTAACTGTTCAACAATCACCAAAAATTACTTTTTGTCTGTACCACATTATTCCACCTCGTCTTATTTCATTGTAGTCAGTAAGTACTTATGAGCTGAAACTTTAGCCAATCACAGAACTGGTACAAAGCTGTGCAATTTTGAGATTATGAGGCAGGAAGCAGGTCATTTTAAAGCTAGTCAATCAAGATCAGTATAGTGCAGGTTTGTTTCTTTTGGTGGGGGTTGCAATTAATGACCACCCAAGTCATGAAGTTCAGAGCAATGCAATACCACAAACAAAACTGATGAAAACTTCCTGTGGCTATGAGCACAGTTACTTATGTTCAAGTTTTTCAATTCATCACAACCCAAGATCACAATGGACAATGAAGTAACAGAAGTGACGCAATATGCACTAAATCAATCATTATCCAAGAACCTTACAGGGTTAGACAGACTAAAAGAGAGACTAAACCAGGACTGTAACAGGGCTAAACCAAGAGTAAATCAGTACTATAAGACTAAATTCAGTATTACCAGGACTAGCCCAACAAGATCTAAATGCTGACATAAACCCAGATCTAGTCCTGGGCTTAACACAAGAGTAATACAGTAATTTAAATCATTTAGACTATACTTTTTTTTACAGTAATCTGTGAATCATTGGGTATTGCTGCATCGCTGTTAAATATAAACAAAAACTATCTGACTTATTTATTAGATTTGATTTTAAACAGGGTTACTTTGTGAATGCTTTAACATCCATCAATCCTGTATTTTTAGGACAAACATTATCAAAAGGAAAGTACAGCTGCAGACAATATTTGGCACAGTTAATAATAATTACTTTGGACTTAATACTTGTGCTGTTACAGATGCAGATACAATATACAATTACCAGTGAGTTTAAAAACTGCTGGGAGTTTTGAAACCATACAGTGATGGAATATATATAAAACTTATTGGTTGTTGCAATTATTTCAAATTTATTTATGATCAACTTGACTCCTAAATATTATTCAAGTGTACATTTTGCATGTGTTTTAATATAGTGTGCAGCCGTCATAATACTGTTCTGTATGTGCACACACAGCAGGCACCGGATAAAAACAAACTATATGAATAAAACATTTGCAATAGTCTTTTTATCTTTTTATCTTCTAATACTCATTACTTTGGCTACACTCAGCTTCTGTGTCTCTTCCTCCTTCCTATGTTTCTTTGTTGCTCGCTGCTGTTTTATTTTCTGCTCCTTACTTAGTTCAGTCACTCTAGGCCCAAGGGCACAACCTTGAAACCATATAACGTAACTTGATTAGAAAGTTTTCTTACCAAAAATATCACTGTAAAGCTCTTAATTTGTTTTTGTTAGTGTCTCTAGACTACAGAGGCTATCTGCAAACTAGTGTGTTTTCATTTTAAAAACACATATCAGATTTTAAAATATGGTGTGCACCCCGTTTTAGTTTGAAAATGTCAATGTTGCGCTGTTGGATGGATGGTCAAAAGGAGAGACTGTTAAAAATAATGATGCAGACAGAATTGATTGATTGGTCATATTGCTCGATTTAACCTTATAGACCCTTTTATTTTTCATAAACATGATCAGTGTGCACATTTAGCAGCATTAACGCAGATTTTCAACGAACAAAAGACTGTTAGCCAGCAAAAATAGCAAATTTAGCATAAACACAATGATTATGCCAACCGGACAGACTACATACACGTGTCTATGAGTGGATAAAGAACATTAGTAGAGAAGCAATTGGACTACGCCAGCTACATGCTGAACTAGGGACATGAACCAGTCAAGAGTTTTTATGCAGTCTCTCAAAAGACAGTTTGTGTTTTTAATTTGCATTATCACATAAATGTGTCTCTTTGATGTTGATTGCACGGTGTCGCCTCTCAATCTCCAAAAATAAAAAGGTCGATAAGAGAAGCACCCACATATTTTTTTTTTTCACTTTTGTTTGAGGAATTACAAATAGTTACAAGGCAGGGAGTTTGGCAGAATTATTATTTTGACTGTGTAAAGAATTGGGCACAATAGAAAACAATGGTCAATTTTATGCCTTTCACATAATGAATTCACAGCCATTGGTGATTCATTCTTATTACTTTAAACTGTTAATAATAATGTTGCAAAGTCTGGTACAAATTTGAACCTCTAGAAGAAGTAGAAATCCAATTACACTATGAGTTTAACAGTTTGACATTACTGTACTTGAATATATCACATTTGAAACACATTATTCCCAGAGAAAACACTCAAGTGTGTGTGACATTGAGGTGATAACACTGCAGCAACACTTGGGAGCACTTAGAAATTTTTTTTCCTGGCAGCAATGCACAGTTCCTTTTTGAAACAGTTTCATCACTTGATCATTTGTTCAAGACTGCTTTTTACAGTTGCTTTAACAGATGACCAGATAGGTGTAATGCATTTTGTGTCTGAATATATAATTTTAGAGACAAATTGAGCAGTAGAGTCACGAGTTTGGTGCACCTTTTGTACAGTCTCATTCTTGTTGAATATTTTTTATAACCATTCTGACTTCATACAGTCTGTAACATGTCGTACCGTGCTTTTGTTTTAGTTTTGATTAGAGGATTTGTCACTTAAGGTTGTAGCTTTCCTTTTGGGCAAGGTTTAATTAGCATACCTTTGGCCATTAGGCCTTTCGTTTGACATTGTCTGTGTTTTTACACACTTTGCAAAAGATTTAAATTTTCACCACATTATGCCCTCTGTCTGGTAATGACTAGTTTTTGAAATACAACAAATATTCTGCTCAATATTTGCTATAAGAAATTGGGACAAAGTTTTGCAGCAGCCCTAAAGCTAGTCTATCTAGTTTCAGCATGTATGTAATTAAGCTATTATTCAGAAGAAGCCTTTTTTCAGTAGGACATGCTGTATGTGCTCAGTAATAAAACACAGGATCTGTCAAGGCAGGTAACACCTCCCCAGCCACCACCACCACATAAAGTTGTCCTCTGTCCATCATGTGTTACAACATCTGGGGGAGGACACTCATTAAAGAGGAGACTTTTGCTCTCTGGATTCCAAGTCCTGGTTTAAATTTGCAGACAGATTTTCTATCAACTCTTAAGTCACAGAAACTCAATGAAGATAATAATGTGGTGCAGATGAAAAGTTTTACCTGAAAAAATGTATTTCTCAGGCCTGTCCCTTTTCATTACATAAAAACCCTCCTAATGCTGTGGCTGCCTTGTCTTTTTTTGTATGAAAGGGCAAAGGAGGCTCAGTGAGAAGCTCAAAAATGCATTCTCAAATGGTGTAGAATAGGATTTTAGATAGCAGCATGCTTTAGGAGAGCTATTTAGAAGTCTTAATGCATTGCACCTCCGAGGGCTTATCTGCAGGGAAGCACAGAGAGAGCTTCATTTATACTAAGTAGCAGCAGTATACCTTTACCGAATACATTTTTATGTTTAGAGCCACGTGTCTGCCCAAGGGAGCAAGGAATAAATAATTTAGGGACTCATTGCTCATTGGGATAGAGACAGCAGGTTTCCCTGGATCAAGGGCAGGGGTTAAAAAAACTCATATATCAAAGACAGTTTGATTTAACAAACTCAAAAAGAGATACTACCTTCTTCATTTTACACATACTGTATGCACACAGGCATCTTACTTGAACAGTTAATCAACTTTAATGGACTTTTGTTGTGACAAATGTTTGGTCCTGTCCGTGTACAAGCCAGATGGTAAGATCGGAAAACAAGCCACATTAAAAAAGAGCAAAGGTTAGCAGTCTTTGCATGTCATCCGTTTATGTATTCTTTCCCAAATAAGAAACAATAAGGAGTGTGATTTATGAAGATCTGAGCTATGGCTTTTTTAAAAACCTTCTGCATGGAAAAACACAATAGAGAAAACTTCATGATACAAAAGAATAAAAAAAAATAGGCAGTTCTCTGTTGACCTGATTACAATTTATTCTGACTAGACGCAGTGGGGGAGGTGTTCAAAATCTTGTGGCTCCAGCTTAACAACTGGGTTATTACTGTACAACCTGACACCTGTACCAGCTGTATCATCACACATCTGTATCTAACCATCTAAAACCTTAAAAATTGTATTTGGTAAACTCAAAATTCATATAATGGCTGTTACAAAGTTAGATGTGAGCTTGAACAGTTGAGGTAAACTGCCAAAATACTTATTCAGGATTATTTGTACTGTGTATTTCCCTTTTCTACACAAATGTGTGCAATATTTTATCTTTGTATTTAAATATTGTTTGCAGTTTATCATGGTAATAGTGGAGTAATTATGTAATACTAAAGTAATTATGGTAATGTAATTAAGTATATAACTATGTAACAACTTGGTACTTATGTTGAGCTGGAAAATACTCAGTAATTAACCATAATAACTAGAGTATTACCCATTTATTAACATGTTAATACCACAATATTACAACGCTATTGCCGTTTTGTAACATGCCTAAAAATAATGCCAAAACAGTGTAATTATTTCAAACAACCCCAGTGACAGTCTGAATATGCCCATAATGACAACAATAATAAATTTTAAAAACAGTGTAGCGTTAGTCTAACCTTTTTTCTACCCTCCAAATGCTCTCCTTTATTGCCGTCTTTGTGCGAGTAGAGAACACTCAGCGAAGATCAGTTGAAATAATGAGGGGCTGTAATGTAAGGAAAGTAAAGCTGAGAGCTCATTTCAAGAGTATTTGAAAATGGATCAGTGTAAGAGCCATTTTTCTGATTGATAATCACTCCTAAGAGCGTCTGCAGCTGTCCAGGATATACAGGCCAAACAAGCCGAGAAACCAAGATTTATGAGCCTGTTGCACATGCACGTACGCACGCGCACACACACACACACACACACACACGGGCGCGCACGCACACACACACACACACACGGGCGCGCACGCACACACACACACACACACACATGCACACACACACATGCACACACACGCACGCATGCCCGCACAAACGCACACACACACACGCACACACACACACACACGCACACACACGCACAGACACACACACACACACGCACAGACACACACACACAGACACACACACGCGCACACACACATGCACGCGCACACACACACACACACAAAGAGACATCTGCTTGAACATACAAATTAAATAATGAAGTAGAAATGTAATAACATGACAATTTCATTTCCTTTAAGAATGATTATTACTTCTAGTTCACACTCTGTTACAATACTGAGGTTCTGGCTGAACTGAAATAGCTGTCCTATAGTTTCCATTTAAGTGTTCTTATGTAACACTTGATATAATTGAACACAATATTGATTTGTAGCATCTTCTTTCTACTGGAGTTAAAGATCTGCAAATTCTACAACATTAAGGTGCGACCTCAGAATTGTATCTAGTTGTAGCCATTGAGAGAGGTGAGTGTGTTCACGACCAGCTGTTCTTCAGGGCAGTGTCATGTCACGGCTGCTCTTTGAATGATAACACATTCATTCTGGCATGTTTCAGCGCTGGCAGTAGTGGCTGGCTCTGAATGCAGATTTTGAGCCAACAGCCCTGTCCAGTTTTCAGGAAGGATCAGCACACGGCTTGAGGAAAAGAGGTATGCATTCAAGGGATGGACAGAGTAACAGAGCACAGGTGGAGTGTACAGAAAAGTTGACCTATGCACAGCTCGCAGGCAAGATAGAGTAAATGGATCGGAAACACACTCAAACTTTAAAACCACTACGTCTGCAGTTAAGCCAAGTAAAGTCCAGTGACTGCTCCAGTGAAGCTGCTGATTAGCCAGTAATGAAAGACTATTATAGCATTAGGCAGATGTTCAGTTCAAAATGTCAAAATCTGAAAATGTCTGTGTGAGGCATACATATCTAGCTGCCATTTCTATACTGAAACATGCTGGCAAATACAATCTTTATGGATTATTATGTATGATATCAAATGCCTTCTAAAAAGTTAATTAGATTCACATTCTGCTAGATTTTTTTGTTTTTGAGTGATTGCATTATAGTCAATATTCTAAGCTCTAACTTTGATGGTTGCTCAGGAGAAAATGGATTACGACAGTGAACTAAACACTCTTCGAGGAACCATAATAATACAAATGTAGATAGATCCATTTTTTCATAAAATTGATCAAACATTTTCCGTGCAGAAATATTTGTACTGTGTATTCCCTGTACAGTGTCAGAAGTTTCTTTCTTCTTGTTTTGTGGAGCCACCCACTCACCTCATTGGTTTGTGCCCCTTTCTTCACAAATATTTGCATCTCTTGTGTCAGAATAAAAGGACCTCAGGGGACTGATGTGTCTCCACTTCACAGTCTGCACACTTCTTTTAGCGAGATTACACTTTTTTCATTGTGATTCAGACTTTACACATCCATATTTCAGTAATCTTCTACAAATTTTTTAGAATATACTTTAAAACATAAAAGTTCTTGATGTAATACTGGTACTAAGGGACATAAAGCTGCATATTTGGTATTTGTCTGAAAACCACTTTTGTTTATACATAATGTTTATCCATAATGCTCTGCTGTGGGTTACTCTGGATTCCCAAACAAGACACTCTCATGGTCATCTATGGAGTTATGGATCTTGATACACAAACACCTTTCTAACACTAGAACCACCAACCCATATGAAACTGCCTGAGTATTTACCACAACAACAGTGTGTCATAGTTTCATTATAGCATGGAGATTTTATATAAAATGCCATTGTTAGCAGTTGTTTAAGGGATGTAATGATATGATTATTTCACAGTACAACAATATCACAAAACTAACTTCACATTGGGTGCACATGGCAGAGTGGTTAGCACTTCTGCCTTACGGCAAGAAGGTCGTGAGTTCAAAACCCGGCCGACTCAAACATTCTTGGCCGACTCCGGTCTTTCTGTGAGGAGTCTGTATGCCCTCCACGTGTTACTGTGGGTTCTCTCCGGGTACTCCGGCTTCCTCCCACCGTCCAAAGACATGTATGTACAGGTTAATTGGCAACTCTGAAGTGTCCCTAGTGAATGAATGAGAGAGTGAATGGTTGTCTGTCACTGTCTGTCTCTAAATGTCAACCCTGCGACTAACTGGCCACTGTCCAGGGTGTACCCTGTGTCAGGCCCAGTGCTGCTGGGATAGGCTCCAGTCACCTGTGACCTCTAACGGGACAAAGCGGTAGAAAATGAATGGAATAACTCCACATTGATATTCATTCCAGTCTTGCAAGGATGTAAGGATTAAATAAACTCATATTGCTGTAATGGTTCGACAGGTCTGTGGTACAATGTTTAATGTTATATGTAAAAGATTTATTTTTATTATTAGATTTTAGAACATTCTCACTGTCCTTGGATTGCTTGGACAGAAACATAACACTTGGGTGAGGCTGACAGCAGTGTAGTATTGTGGTACACATGCCTCTCCACCATTTGAGAAAGTTACATAAAGATCTCTATTGAGTACTGTTGCAGAAACAAGCTTTTGCCTGGAAAATTAGCACAATATCATCATAAGTTCACAAAAATAAGTGTGAATTATGCAATTACAATATTATTTTTAGGCATAATCCATTTTCAGCATTTCAGAATTCATTTATAAACTCTGAAATATTAAGGACTGATTGGAACAAAGTTATATAAACTGAAAATAGGACAGGTGGTAAAAAGGAGGTTAAAATGACCAGATGTTAAACTTCCCTCTCGGAGACCCAACTGATCTTTTTATAAACTTCTAGGTTTGTGACTAAGAATGTGGTACTGCATGCATCTTGAAACAGTACCTAGTTCTAATATTTGTATTTTGGATGCCTTACTTTGCATGTTTGCTATTGCTTGGGTTATTTTAAATGTGTTTTATTTTTTTCAGTAGACCGGAGACAAAGGCCTAAAAATATATCACCCAAAACAAATGACAGGAAGCTGCGCTTATTCAAAACTCTCAGTTCTAAGCCTGTGGCAGTAAACCCAGCCGGCTGATGTGATATCACACTGATTTGTGACAAAGTGGCAGACACAGAAACATTGTGCAGCTCTCTATGGCTGTCATTAATATTCAGTGGAGTGGCTCCTACCTCTACCTGCCACCCACCCTCCAAACTCAAGCCTCTGTATTTCCATGGCAACCTGCTCTAAAACATACCAGTGCCCTTTAGGGAAAATGTGGACCCAACAATGGACCCTTCATTTAAACTCATACATCATTTCCCCAAAAAAACACACACATACATACAATACATCACCTCAAATGCACACTGGGGACTCTCCATGCTGTTTTGTTTTTTTGCTGAAGCTGTGTGCGTGTTTTGTATTTGTATTATACCTGCATTATTCATTAATCTCTTTGTTTTTACAGGTCCTCCCATCAGGCCAGCAGTCTACCTGCATTAAGATAAGACAAGCATATACACAAAACACAGCAGGTATAGCACTGAATCAAAATCACATTAGACAATACCTAATAGTTATGCATCTTTAAAGGCTTTGTAATTAATTGCCTCTGGTGCAGACACTGTATGCCTTAGGGATTCTTATGTACTCCTGCCATGCCATCAACTCCAGTATCATATCCATTTCCCTGGTTAAAGGTGTTTATTACTGATAACACATGAAAACTCAAAGCAATGACACTGGGGCCTTGAATGCAGATATTTTTGAGCGTAGTTGCTTTATGATTAAGTTTTGACTCACTTAAATTGGGATCTCACATAAACACTGTATGTTACCAAAGTATTCACGTCAGGTTTTGTATTAGTTGCTGTACAAGGGTAGCACCACTTAAAGGAGATGGAAGCCATTACAGCTAAATTGGTTTTGCAATTAACCTCAAATGTTCACATCCATCTCTTTGCATTAGTGAGTACCTAAGACTGCATTTGAAACAAATTTACTTCAGAATCCTCAAGGGTCCTGTTTGTAGTAGAGTGGTCGAGGCCTTAAAACCAATAGCACACCGACTCAGTGCATTATCAATCATAGAGCAATTATATTTATAAGTAGAAACCGAATGTTACATTTTATTCTGGCTCCAGGGAAAACTAATATCTCAGTGACAGATGGTTCGCCTTCACCTTTGTGAGCTCGGTCATACACATCTGCCCAGCTTCTGTTGGAATGGCTCTACATGAAAGAGCAGCCGTCACTGCAGCTCGGTGGTGCAGCCAGCGGACCTGATGAGGCAGA
The DNA here is from genome assembly GCA_024349245.1 of Neodontobutis hainanensis. Classification (NCBI taxonomy): domain Eukaryota; kingdom Metazoa; phylum Chordata; class Actinopteri; order Gobiiformes; family Odontobutidae; genus Neodontobutis; species Neodontobutis hainanensis. The sequence continues at coordinate 13,222,753 of JALDNG010000002.1, read as the reverse complement.
GCACTGGGCAAAAGGTGCAGGCTTCAAACAAAGCACTGCAAAGTTAGGCAGTCAATGAAAGAAAAGCAGAGCCCAGAGAATAGTTAGAATCAATATAATGTAAAAAGTTTATCTTCATGAACCAATAACATTTTCCAGTTGAGGAAAAACGTGACTTTTTGGCTCTGTGAGTTTAGAGATTCCATTAAGAATATAGTGTGATTGGTCTGTTTGTTTAGTTACTATTTGCCAACCGTCTGACCCTTGTTTTCCTAACCTTTCATGCTAAAACATAGATCTATAGTTTTGTCATTTATGTTTCTGCTGAGTAAAAGGTATTGTAGCCAGCCTTTTGTCACCAGTTCATCTATAAAGTAAAGTGTGATCAATCAGTTCATAAAGGATGGCAACGTACAATTAAGAAGCAACACAGCTTATAGATACTGCTATTAAGGTTGTAGCAGAGATAAATGGTTTATGATTAATTGGTTATATTTTCAGTGATTTATTTATCTCCAAGACTGTCACCATGTTTTTGGCAATTTGATAAAGCTTATTTAGAAAGGGAGAGAAGCCAAGGGTTATCTGACATCTGCAGCGTCTCTAAACCCAGATAAACAGATCAGCCAGATGAAACAAATGTGAAAAAGATTCAGTCAACACGTGTGTATGTGCGCGTTTTAATATGACTAGATGTGTGCAACTGTGCACTTTTGTTTTCTCGTATCTGGCTGGCATGTGAACCAACTCTAAACACGTTCTGCTGAATCCCCATTTTCCTTTAATCTTCACTTGCAGTTTATGCTGAGATGAAGCATAATGCACATCAATCAGAACAGCTCGCACACACCAATGCATATATCAAGGATAAAATTAATGATATCAAACAGAGTTATAAATATGTAGATCATGTTGTTACCCAGTGCAGTCTGGAAACAACCACACACCGTATTTGCACTCACAACAAAACACATTTTGACACCGACCCAAATTAAAAAAAAAAATATCTGGCATTGCAGAAGCCCTTCATTTTAAGATTATTTTTTATTTTCTGATCAGTCTCTAGGTCAGACTTTCTCAGGCATCATTCAGGCAAAACTTTTGTGACTCAGCTTACAACTTAACAAGTGGCTGAATAAACCAGAATAGTTTTTTTGTTTTGTTTTTTATGTAGGCTCCAATGCGATGTGCCATTTTCTGTTACTTATTGTGCACTTTGTTATCCACTTTGTAATTTTTTTTTTCTATTTTTACATCAAAACGTCAAAAAACAAGTATCAAAGAAGCTTTACACGGTATATATTGCTTTACTTTCATATTTTAGCCTTTTGAAAAAAAAAAAAAAAAAGTTTATTAACGAAGCTTGTCATGTATTTTGATCGTGCATCAAACCGTGGCCCCAGACAGGTCAATGTAAATAATATAGATTTATTCATACCTTGCTCTAAACAAATAAATAATAATGCTGAAAATAACATTACAGCAGGTTTGGAGGTGCATTTTCAACTCAGTCTTTCTAATGACTGTGAAAGTTTATATCACATCTTCTCTAAAATCCCACACTCCAACATGTAGCCTACAGTATATGTTGTACAGATGATTACCATAGTGATTATTCAAGTAAATAAGCTAGAGCTATTTTTCCGTCTTGTCTGGAATTGTTTAGTCCAGCAACTTTAGTGCATACACTCAGTATGCAAGGTTCACCGTTCTATGCAAATGTTTGTCAAGTTATACCCTGAATCCACTTCAAAACCAAAAACTTAAGCATTGCCTTGAAATGTTTAAACATAGTCCAAACTCCCACCCATCTGTCCTCTGTCAGTTTGTCAGAGAAGGTCATAGAGGCTCTTGTCAGCCCTCAAGTTTGCTCAAACTTTAGACAATGTATTATTATTCAGTGGAAGAGTGCTATGGAGTGCATAATACAGCACAAACTTGACAACAGCTGACCAGGCTAGTACTTTTAAACATTGTCGTATCTAGCACATTTCATGGAACTGTTATCTGGTATCTCTTCCAATGTATCATGCAATGGTCTTGACTGAGTCTTAATCTAAATCCCTAAAAGTCTTGAGGGCAGATTTACTGAGGTGTTTTTACATCACATAATCATTTTGGAGCGTTTTCCAGATTTACTTCAGGGTCATAATGCTTAGCCTTCATAGCAGGCAAGGTTCCAATACAGGTAATTTGTTATTCAATCAATCAATCAATCAATCAGTTATCTACGCATCCACCACTAAAACACAGTATTTCTTGGAACAATTATTTATTAGATGTGGAACTCTGTTGCAAAAAGATTGAAAGAGCAAAGACATACAAAAAACTCCCACATTTGGAGTTCTAAGACAAGTTTACCATATATGATACTTTTCATTACACCAGGCTGTAATTCTATCATGACTTAACTCATGTGTCATATCCACATCAGCAGGTTCCTTTGGATTTAGAGTTGCTAAATATAAAACATAAATGATGTAGAATAACTTGGCTTAGTTTAATTTAGTCTAAAGTAGAAGGGTCCAGAGTAGAAAAAGTTTGTGCTCATAAAGAGTGATGCGTCTCTCCCTGACCAAGCGGCACACAAGACTCTCTCATAGAACGCCTTAAAGGAGCCTCGAGTAAGGGCGTCACCATACTGCAATATCCCTCTGTCCACCAGAGGTCAGGCTCCAAAAGCGGAAATATAAGTAGAAATCCAATGGCGACTACAAGTGTAAAAATCATGTTTACACCTTGGTACAAAAGATGGCTCTGGTCTCTAGAGCTAAGTTTTTACTACGTGACAACTCTGCCGTTTATGCTATCTGAAAACTATTGTTTTACTATGCAGTAACAGCAGAAAAGCCCGGATGTAACCAACATTTTATTGCCCTGTGGTGTTGCCAACATCGGTAAATGCAGGAGCAATGGGCAGCTGACATCCATGTTTATTTACAATTTATGGTAGCGCAGCGAGCAGAGTTAGCCTAAGGCCGAATGAAGACATTTAAAATTTCCTAAGTTCTGTGCTGAGGAAATTTACAGTTCCCTGCACAGTTTTAGTACAATTTTCACTAAAAAGTCCCGTCCCTCCCTATCAATCGCAAATCTAAGCAAAAATCTCACGCAAAATTGTGCATCTTAGTTAATTCTGGTAATTTGTTTTTGCCTTTGTCGTGCTACAGTCCGGTCTGGGTCCTGACTTGGTTTTGATTAGGGTGGTCTTGACTGCAGCACATCACATCACAATTTTATCTTAAATAAATCAATGCAATTGTTTTAAATGACCCAAGAAGAATGTCTATGCAGCCTTGAAACAGTTGTCAAGCTAGAGAATATGCACTTCTGCCACTTTCTTCAGTTTTATTTGGTCCATGAGTCAGTTCCTCAGACTTTGGAGTTCTTTATGAGCTGATTTATACAGCATGGTAATGTTTTGTGGCTCAGAGTAATTGGACCATTTACGGCCAAACTCAGTCCCTGAAGGCAAAAGCCTCAGCTCCCGATACCATCTGCTTATGGAACACCCCCTTAGTTGGATGCACTTGTCAGACTGCTTTGGGGAAGGCAACACATTCAGAGATGTAGACAGTGCAAAATGGTAATGCTTCATTACACAATACTACATTTTTGATAAAAGACTGGACTACATGGATTATTTAATACACAGTGTAATAAAAAGTGTGTTAGAATCAAACCGATTCCCTAAATTTTCTTAGGTAATAAATAGGAATAAGGAATAAAGAAAAAAAAAGTACATTTTGTAAATTATTACAAATAATAATACAACCACAGCATTTGTAGTTCTAGCTAATCTGTTTGAATAGATATGTTGGCCTTTGCTGCACAAAGAAAACTTTTCAAGTCCTACAACAATACAGTTTCTCTCAAAAATCCTTTTCAGAATATCAGAAAAAAGTAGAAATGCTTACAAATTCAAATAGTCGTTTAGCATGTGGTTTCTTTTTGACACATTGAAGTTATTAAGACTGACAAAAACAGCTCAGCTATTCTCTTTACAGCTAAGACCAGAATTACTGCCTTGCATTTTGAAACTTGTGTCTTTTTTGTCTTACAATACATGCTGTTTTTCATTTAAAGCTGATTCTGATTGGACATTTTAACTTGACATGTTTTTGTATAATGTCAGACGCTATGGATACTCTTTTCAGTCATTATAATTATACTGAACAAAAATTTAGATGCACTTTTTCTATGTATGCTCCCTCAAAACTTGCGACATCTGTGGCATTGTGCTGTGTGATAGAGCTGTGATTTGTGTGGCCTTTTATTGTGGCCAGCCTAAGGCACACCTGTGCAGTGATCATGCTCTCTAAACAGCATCTTGAAATGCCACATCTGTGAGGTGGATGGATCATCCCGGCAAAGGAGAAGTGCTCACTAACGCAGATTTGGACAGATTTGTGAACAATATTTGAGAGAAATAGGCCTTTTGTGTTCATAGAAAAAGTCTTAGATCTTTGAATTCAGCTCAGGAAAAATGAGGGCAAAAAAAACTAAACTGCCTCTAAATTTTTGTTCAGTATAATTCACAGGAACAAGTTGCAGTTAGAGGTTTTTTGGAAGAAAAAAAAGTACTTATTTAAAGAATTGCTTAACTTGTAGTTTAATATGATTTCTGGTGCTTTTTGAAATGGTCACAAATTAAATGGTAGATGTTGGGGTTCTTGCAGAATGTGAAGCGAGATGTCTTTTGTCTGAAAACAGATAAAAAACAAGCCACGTTTGTCTTCATGGAAACACTAAGTGATATTGTTTGGGATATGGTAATATGAAAGCTATAAAATGGTCATACTATAGTAGCACATAAAACTGTATGCAATGCGAATTGGCTGATGCACACACTGACATACTGTGTCGTCTGGACTGCAGAGTGCATGTATTGTCAGGACTCTGAGGGGGTGTAATGGAGTTGGACTGGCTGCAATGTCAAATGTTATTGTTTTTCCTAAAAATAGTAATAATAGTAGTAATAAATTTCACTAAAACCACTGAAACTTTGATTTAACCAAATTATTATGGCCATGAAACTTGATCTGGACTAAGCCAGGAGGATAGTGCTAGAATAAAAATATCTTATGCTGATATAGAATCATACTTATGTTTATTAACTGGAAGGTAATGTAGATCCACATGTATTTAGAGAAGACAGCGTGCTCTATATCCTAATAATTATAATTAATCCACTAATGAAATAAAAAAAAAACTGAATACAGGCAACACAGGGAAGTTTTAAAATTGTGAACACCCAAAAGTCTTGGTTCGGTTGGATTCACCAAAAGACATCTTGTAAAACAGACCATGAGAGAAAAGAGACACAGCTTGTAACAGAAAGTCAAAGAAGAACCTGAGGTGCAGCCAGGGAGAAGCTAGTTGTTCGAGTAAAGCTTTCAGAACACATGAACAGTCAAGTAAAGCAGATAGCATGACATCCACTGCAGACCACATTCTGAATATATACTACATTCACAATGTACAATCAACATTCTTTTTGTAGCTTTATAAATAGCCAAAACATCTAATTGCGATAAGTTACCACTGGTTATTAAGTTTTTTCATTAATGTGTGCATAAATGTGACAGAGTGGCATAAATCACATAACTCCCTGCGAAGTTTGATGGGCCCTTACAGAAGTCATAAGTTTGAAATGATGAAATCTTGATCTATTTGTTGCACTTAACAAAGCAGTAGAACTATGCAAAGAAGGTGAGCTATGTGCCTTTTTGACCTCGGAATGGGGAGAGAATTTACTGAAAGGAATCATTTAAACTCATTCTGCAATTATGATAGTCAGTTCATAAAGACTGTTACAAACTCATCTAACTTTAATGAAAGGCAATATCCTTTTTCTCAGATCTCTTTTAATCGCATATGAAAGAAAAACGCTGAAAAACATTCCATCTCTTAAACTTACAAAGTATTTAAAGCAGAACTCCATTTTCTTTCGAGTTCTCTTTCAAGTTGTTAACTTTGATCAGATTTGTATACATTAACGGTTCTGGACATTCTGTGAAGGCAATATGTTCTGATTTGTTAAACATAGTATAAATGTAAGAGCTGAAATTGAACTCAGTAGCTCACATATTCCTAAGGATTCACAATATGGATCGCTACAAGGTTAGGGCTTAAGTGCTACATACAGAGTTAATTTAATGTTCTAGAGCGGGGAAGAGAACCATCAACCTTCTGGTTATATGACAACCACTCTACCACTGAGCCACTACTGCTACGCTAGCAAACCATATATTTTGAGGCACAACATTTAGGTGAACAGACTTAATGTGTTGTATTTTGTTGGCATTAGAGTAATTGTGAAAAAAAGTTCTTCTCCATAATTTAGCAAAATGAAAAAAACATTGCACTCAATAGTCTATAGTCATTGTCTTCCAGAGCGATGTACCACTTTCTTACATGTCATTTAGAATTTATCAATTATTTTAGTTTAACATTTCCATGGGTCAAAAATTCATTAAAAGCAGTATCTGTTCTAAAGCTGGGGTGCCATGTTCTGAAATGTTCATTGTGCACAGAGTTCTATAGTTCATCCCTCAACTCGGCAGCTGTATTTTTACCTCTTTAATTTTGACATACTGTGTAGAAATTTTGGGGTCGACAATTTGAAATGTGGAGCGAATGCAAAAAATAAAATTAAGATAATAAATGGTCGGGTTCATGATTGGTTTATATTTGACCATTTAGAATTTTTTATTTGATTTATTTTTTATTTTGTGGTTGTTTATTATGTTTTGTGGCCAGATAAATAAAATCCTAGTTTACACATAATTACCTATGCATTATTAATGCACATGCAGCGTTCCTACTGTGCAGTCTGGTTGGCGTGTATTTTCCAATGTTTTACATGAAGGTGTTGCATGTAATTACAAGCATGACAGCCGGATTTATAAATTTAGCATACCAGGAGCAATTGCCAGCTACACACATCAAAACATTGATATTTTTTTCATGTATAGAATCAGATGTGTGTAGATTCAGCTGAATATGTTGCTTAATTGTTGATTACACAGTGAGTGATTCACAAAAGCAGTACTAGACGGGGCTCAGTAGTCACCAGACAAGTGCCAGCTTAACTCCCTTAATAACTGCATTCTCAATACTGATCAATAGGAAGTGTAGCACAATCAGACACAACTGGATGTTTATGTGTGCGAAGAAAAAAAGGAGGACTTAATCAAGCAGTCTGAAATGTGCATAAAGTATTGTGATTGTGATTCTTTATGTCTGAGGCCAACTCGGTGTGTTTCTTGTGCCATGGATGTAATTTGCTGCAGCATTGCAGTGGTGTTGGAGAGAGAGACGCTCTGAGAGCATCCATCTCACCTCACTCATTAGGAGAAGTAATGAATCGCTGACTATAGATCAGTGTCAAGGGTCTACTCCACTCTACCCACTGCATCATTGTGCAGAGCTGTGCCCCGTGAGTGCGGATTTGTATGGACCATTGAATTACAGTCTAAGCTTGCTTCTATTTATGCCAGGCTAGTATCTAATACAGGACCCTGGACAAATATTTGTATTCATTGATTATTTTTGCACAACACAGGTGTTCATTTTATACAGTTGTAGAAGTGACTAACATTTAATTTATATGAAAATAGTACAACGGAGCACATAATGTAGGCCCTATAACCTTTATCTCATAATTGTTGGTCTTTACTTTCAGTACTGACAATTGTCACATTTTGAAACCACTGTCAGTCCCAATATTACATACGGCAATTTCTCTAAACAACACAGACACATGCTGCTTTTCAAGATGCCATTCACAGATTGTTGTGTACCAAGTTCCATTTCCTGATACTGTGACCTTTGCTGCATGTCAGCCACCTTTCTCTGTTTCTGCTGTCTCTCTCTCTTTTGTGTAACCAAATATAGACTCAAACATGGAACAAAAAATAAAATACATATTGCTGTAGTCCCACATAAATACAACTGAGCCAACCCCAATTACCGCAGACATTAGCAAACTAAGCTAAAAAACTAGAGAAAAGCTTCTCTTCAGGTTGAACGTAGAACCTAAAAAATTGCCACCAGATGGGGACTTTTACCAAACACCAAAATCAAAAGCTGCAAACCACACTTTAAGTAGCTGGACACAAATTATATTGTTATATTACTGGCGCTTTTTACATATCATGCATTTCTCAATTGTCTGCACCATCGTTGGACCAAAGGCAGACAAGCAGTCTACGGGCTGAACCATCTCAGTTAAAAACAAACAGGTTTAACAAAGAGCACCATGGTTCAGATGCTCTGGGACTAAAACAGAGCTAGCTCCAGAACAAGGCCAATGTTAGAATGTTATTAGAAGGCATTTTGTCATTGGAAAGAAGACATTTGAGAAAAATAAATTTTATTTATATTCCTTGAGGTGATTTAGCATGACTATAATAAATAAACTTTAGAAAAATCAGAGCCCTTTCACTAGGTGCCATCACTGGTGATTCTCTTTGGCTCACCAGCTTTTAACCATGTCCTTGTGTTTGCATGTCTTTCATTACAGCACTATTGCATTCTCTGTATCTTGGGGTGTTTGTCCGAGCCCCAAAGATTGTTGGTATTTTAATTTATGATCTCAAACAGCTTCTTTTGCGGGCAATCATAACTTCAAGGCCAGCTTCAAAGCTCTGATGGATCGGCTCACTATTTTTTCTTTTTAACACACATCTTGTGAGATGATGGTTTCACCCACAAAGAGACATGGAGCCAAAATCAAAGGCACAGATCAATTATCCACAGTTACTACAAGAACACAGCTTCAAAGGATACAGAGCAGATTCCAATCTCTAAGGGTTATGCTTTCTCCACCTCCTCCTACATTTACTGTGATAAAGTGAAGAAATACACACCGGCAAAAGGTGTGAAACCATGTTATTAGATAAGATAATATTATAATAAAAATTAAGATGAAATTAAAAAGAAGGCCAAATGCAGCCTGAACAGTGAGGCACCAGATTGTGATGCTCTGGTTTCAGAGGAGAATAAATAAGGTTGTGAAAAGTGGGCCTCCAGATGTGACTCCTTGTTCTTACGCCCCTTTGGCATCATCTTCTGACGGCTGGAATGCGTTCAATTATATTCATAAATATAGGATCGTCTCGCAGCCGACAAATATAGACTGGATTTGTATTATTTAAATGCAACCTGGGAGGAAAATTACTGCGTGAATATGCAAATGGGTTAAGAAGATTAAAAAGATCAGCAAAAAGTAGGGAAGGGGGGTATTTGTGGCGCAGCATACAGGCTTTTGCAATCACCAAGAAATGCAAGAAGGAAAATAAGAAATGGAAAACGTAATGAAAACAGATGAGAGAAACAAGAAGTGAGAAGATTGGAAAAGACAAGAGGTGGGAATATTATAGCTGCATTTTTACTAAAGAAGCAGGTGAACACAGTAAAATCAGAATCGAAAGAGGAGATAAAAAATTGGAAAGGACAAGAGGTGGGAATATTACAGTTGCATTTTTACTGAAGAAGCAGGTAAACCCAGTCAAATCAGAACCGAAAGAGGAGATAAAAAGCTGCAGAGGTGTGGTCTGTACACAAGCATATTATCTGCGTGGAAAGAAACTGGCTAAGTGAAGATCAAATTGTGCTATGGCTCAGTTTTCTTTTCGTACAAAGGACTCAAACCTCAACAAGATTAAATGCTGAGTCCAGGACTTACTATATAGGGCAACATATACTTGATCATGGCATTTTGCAGAGGTGTCCGAATGTCAAGTGAAGATATGTATACATCTGAGAATACGGTTAGTGCTGGAGAACTAGATGCCTTCTTTCACAAAATGACAATACCAAAAATTTCTCGAGAGGGAAAAGATAAGATGGAAGCTCCTATAACAGAAGCTGGGGTTAGAAGGCAGTTACTCAGATAAGAATGGAAAGTAACTTAAAGTAGAAGGCTTTCAAGCTGAATTCCACCTGAGATTCACAGACATACTTTTTGCAACACATTTGAAAAACACTTTTCAAGAAGCTTTTCAATATGGAACAGTCCTGAGAGCTTTAATCAAGATAATATCACTTGTACCTAAAAGGGACAAAGACTTAACTGACCCAATTTATATACTAAATATATATATAATAAATGTAATAGTGAAAAATATTCACATTTATTATTAATTATTATTAATATCACATATTATTATTATTATTATTATTATTATTATTATTATTATTATTATTATTATTAGCACGTATTAAGCATTAAGTACAATGTAACACTCTGTGTAACAAACTGTAATAACATGTAACTACATAGTATATAAATTCCCTAACCCTACCTACAATATAGTACACAATAGTACACATAAAATTACATTGCACTTAATGAGGTAGATACAATGTTAAAGTGTAGCGTAAATTAAAGTGCGACCAAAATAGGTTGTCCGCTGAAAATATGGGGAGATTATTACATCTCTTTTGGCTAAACAGAAATAATCCAAACCCTATTGTTTGTGTGATTTATATTAAAACTAATGGTACATTCTACTTTCTTTAATATCTTGTGGTCCACCTGCCAAGGATGCAGTCTTAGCCCGCTATTGTTAACCATTTAACCACTTGCTATTATTTTGAAAGTGCGGTAGGAGCCCTAAGCCTCCAACGCTAAGACTGTGGAAGGAAAAAATGCTGCATGTGACAAGATGTTTGGTAGATTAAACGCTCAAAGTGGGGCCATAACAGAACAATGGAACAATTTCTGGTTCATGTTATATGTCTTCAAGATCCCAAATCTGTCAACTTGAGATCTTGGTCAGTGTATCCAATGTGCAATTGTTCATTTAAATGCTTCTGTTGTTTTTAGTTTGTATATCCTCTCTGTTTTTATGGTTTAGAATGTTTTTTGTTTTGCCATTAATATGTTGAAAGTCAATAAAAAATGTTAATTACAAACAGAACATGTAACATTCACTTCACTGGGAGCACAATGAACATTAATTCAAAAAGGGGCACTGATAATCTCCTTTAAATCACAGATTAGACAAAGTAAAGATTACATTTATTAATTAATTTGAGAACTCTGAATGAGCCAAGCTCCTATTTTTTTTACTTTAATTTGTATTTATTTTCATTTAAGCCTTGCCTTAGTATACCACATAATCCCACTTTTATTATTAAAAATAGCAATTCTTTGCATGTGTCCAAAACTGTACACTAATTAAGTTAACAATAGTGAAGCCCTTTTTAGTGATTGAGGGGTTTGGGACTAGGAAATGATTTTGGATGTATCCAGTGTCTTAGCTCAAGCTCTTTCATTCCACATTCTGTACAATTAAGCTCACACTGTCACTCGGAAAAGACAAAATAATAACGAGGGAGAGGAAAAAGTACTGAATTTGTCATCGCAAAAAGGCAGCTTTTGAGATGAAAATCCTCCCAAAATTATTATTACTATTTCAAAATCCCACAGCGACTAATGGACAAGTTTCCATGACGACACTTAATGAATTTCCTCCTATCTCCTCTAAGAGCGGCTCCTCATTACCATGGTAATAAACATTGAGATATCGTCTGGTCGTTATCAAGGAGACAGATCGGCGGGCATGATATCTGTTCTTTTCCCAAAAAGCGCTCGGTGGGAGGGGCCGACTAAAGAACTGAGGATTTATAGCTAGACAAAGCCAGTGAGTGAGCTAAAGCTGAAGATTTGTAAGGAAACGGCAAAGCTGTGATGTTCAAACCGCGGCAGTTCAAAGCATTAAGCATTAGTTATCACTATCCACATGCCTTATAATCACCTCCTTTTCCAGGAGCTTCCACAATCTGTGCAGTGGAATTTTGGATTTTTATTTTTTTCTGTAAAAGAGACAATAACACTTATAATATAATGTTTGCATTAATCTTTAAAGTGGTCCCCAGAAAAGAATCCATTTGGGGAAAAAAAAAACTGTTCAACTATATGTTCCATCCCGAGCATATAAGACTGAGAAGCCTGTTCCAAGGTCTTTGGGTGTAACAACTGACCTCTGTGGGCTAATTACCCCATATTTATGTGTGCACTAGCAAACACTTATTAAAGATCTGCAAGACTTTCTGCTTTCTGAAGACGCTACAAAACTACATAGGCTTCAGAGACCAAGGGGGAAAAATCAGACAGTTTTAAAAGTAAAGATCAAGCAACTGAATCTCATCTTCAAGCATAGGCGTGGCAGTTTTGTCAATACATTACCGACCCAACACCAGGGTATTTTTCTTTTTTAATATATATTTTCATATTAAATCAATGTGTTATTTTACAATGTCTCTTGAGATTGAATTATGTTCTGTGTGAACCAGAAGAGATAAAACTCATAAATCTCACAGTAGTTAGTTTTAATTAAGGGTTTGCTCATATTGTTGTTACAAGCTCTAATTGCTCATTTATCACATCCATGCTATGGTTTGTAGTTTTAAAAATGATTCAAAGCACAAACAAAAAGTGTGTGTGATCTAGAAAAAGTTAAAATTTAGAGAAAAAAATAAAAGGACAAAGCTTCGGTCTCAAAATGGTAAAGTACAGACAAATCATCTCCTCAACAGATATTTCTTAGAGATTTGAGCGCTAATTAGTCCAGCTTTGTGTTTCCATTGTGAAGTCAAGAAAAACCTTTGAGTTCATTCATTATGGAGATATAGAGTGGGAGAAAATAGATCATATGGGAAATGTTTGGTGGAGGTTACCAAGCATTTCCTAATAAAAACCTTTTCTGCAATCCTCTCAATTGTTTTTTTTTTTAAAGCCTGGTAAAATCCTGCCTAAACCTGCACCCACTGGTTTACCACAGCTGAAGATCACTTAAGATATTGTGTTGTAAAGGTTTTTTGCACAAACAAAACTTTTTTGTTCACATAAGTTCCATGAACACATCAAAGCACAGATCAAACTGTGTGTAATGATACATGATTCCTACATGCCTCTTGTGGCTTTAAATGTCTCATGTTAAATGACTGGCAGTACGACGCATGTTTCACTCTATAATTACAGATGAGTGCATCATATGACACCATTTAATGGATAATGGTCAACAACACGTGGACTCACAGGAATAAAGACTGGGTAAGTTTGTGTAGGTTTGTTTGCATCTAACTGATATAAAATGTTTGCCGGCAATGTCAAAAATCCTTGTGACAGGGTCTTCATCTTACTTATCTTACTTCTTAAACTCTAAACTGAGAAAGCAATGGAAATATGGATGCACAATGATGCACACCAACAATACAACGGTGGCTTCAGTGGTGGTGTTCTGGGTTTAATGTGTTAATGAAGGATATAATTATGCAACATTATCAGGTAGAAATTGGAACGGTTTCTTATCCCGCCCAAGCTCCCCCATTGAGAGAATCAGTGGAACTGATTGAGTGTATTATGGGTGAAGCAGCCAATTGAATTATTCACCCCCTCCTTCCTTTTCCCAAGAGACCACACTCCAACTTCAATTCGCCAGAAAGTCCCATCTTTATAAACTATTGCATTTACAAATCCAATAAATAAGTCCTAATTTTTATCTTTGAAATCAGTAATCGGACACCGGTGCAACACAGTGGCGCTGTCTGCGGATGCTAGCTGATATAATTGCAATGTACATGTGACTTGAGTGTAATACCAATTAGCTGTGTTACCTCCTTGAAGAGAAAACTGTGTCCAAATAAACACATCTTAATTATGCCCGCAGAGAATAGAAGTTGGAGAACACACAATTATAGTGGCTAATTAATTCAGTGTTTTATCACTGCCGCCTTTATTTTTTAACCCTTGTTGTTTGCCAAGAATGATGTGACTAAAAGATTAATAACTCTTCACCCTCTCTATGGGACTTTGGGTCAGTCTTTGTAGTTGAGGGTCCTGGCAGCTATTAGCCTCTTGGGGTTTATGAAAAGGAAAAGAAAAATGGTGCCACTCTACATTGAATTTTTCAGCGCTGACTGCACCAATCATACTTGGCCTTACTTCAAACAGCTCCAAGGGACTCTTTTCTTATAAACGAATAGACTTTTAGGTTGTATACTCAGTCTTAAAGGTAAATAGTGTGTTTATATTGTCTATATCCTGTGCCCAGTTCCATCACCGTGCTGGCACTGCCTTTATTAAGCCTTTTGTGTCTGAGGAGCATTATGTGTCTGCCTTTTCTTCCTTTGTGACCTTATCAAGGGCAGCTCTGCTTTGTTATAAATGTCCACCACCATTAGTTACAGATAGCCGCAGCACTGCAGAGTCCTTCAAGCTGTTTTGTAAGCAGGTTAACACTTTCCACACACCGCCTTTCATACCACCCCCTCGGCTGTCAAACAGAAAAAAAAGCACTTGCCTCCAATGTTAGTAAGATAATAGCAAGAGATTTGGAAAAGTAGCAGAAGCAGGAAAAGTCTCCGGCTCAGATAGCAGTGAATAATCTTGCATCAGATGAGATACATGATCCACTACAGGCTGAAGCTCACGCAGCGCACTGCGATGTAGATACAAAGTGTTGGTCCCATGAGTGTCAGTTGTGTGCTTGACATTAGGTTGGTTGCCGAAGCAGATCACATAACGAGTCAATGAGCCTACATGGCATTGTGCAATCACACAGTATAAAGGCTTGCATCAGAGTAACTCCATGCTCGCAAGGTGACGCAACTCCCTCACGTTATTTTAGATCAAGCAACAAATCAGCAAGTTCAGTCTTCTTTTGTTCAGTTTTTCTTTCCAACCCTATCTCCCAAATCCACTGTATCCTGAAATATGGATACATACATTATCCCATTTTAGAAGGATAGCTAAAACTAAAGAGGGACTTACCAATCAAATAATTAATGGGGTGACCAATATTTGTTTGTTTATTTATTGCTTTCTCCTTGCTTACCTGTTATCTCATATAATTTATGTCAAATAAGACAGAAATAAAAAAACAAACATTATAAGCACATTTTGGCAAAACAGACCAAAATATATTCAAATGTAACATTATAAACAAAAGTTATGCTAGTATTATCCAATCAAAAGCCTGCAATCCAATAAGAGCAATGGGAAGGGCAAGGCTTGACAAACTAAAAGGCTGTTTTTGGCCCTGCAGCCTCTAGGGGGCCACCTATCCAACATTTAACATAAACTGACCGAGCTAACAACTCTACCGAAAAAATGGAAATGGTCATATGACTTTAATGTATAAGCCATGGATATTGTTAATAACTGTGTTGATTGCTACATTTTGACAAAAATGTATTTTCATCCACTTAAAACAGCTGATCATATGCTACATAACTGGCCCCATATATTTTAAAGAACTGTGATTCCATGATGTAATTCCACTTCTGCAGCCTGTTATAATGCAGTTTTACTTCAGTCAGTACAATCCCTTCATATCTCTCCTGCTTCTGTGAAATGGAGATTATCTTCTAATCTCATTTGCATGTACTTTCACGTCTAATTCTTATACGTATAAGGTATTATCTCTATAATTGTAATCACTCCACAGGAAATCCATTAACTTAGAAAATCATAAATATCAATTTAAATATAAAAGAGAAATCAAGAGAAACATATCTCTGTACCAGAGGGTGGTCAGCACTCTCAAAGAAAAATACATACATACATTTTTTTGATAAATTCTAAATTCTTCCCAGAACTAAGGACCACTTGATTTCACTCCATCTTCTCTCTTTGTGGACACGTGGCCTGATTGATTCGTTTCATTCACACTTGGCATTTGCAGGCATCCTCCTGAGCCTACATTCGATTGGTTCTCATTTTCATGACTTTTGTTAAAACAGTGCTTTGCTGACAAGTTACTTCTACAACCTTTCTCATTCAAGGTGCACAGCCACTGCTTTATGTGCTATTTACCATTAAAGCCAACAGCTATACCATGACAGTGTGTATCAACTTCCCTCTGATGACTCTGATATTAAATGCTTCATTAATAATGCATTAAGGACAGGTTTGTCTTATTCATACCTTGAGTTTATTCTGGCCCTACTAGTTTTGATCCCTTTGAATTTTAAAGCTAGGTATGAAGGGGGCCTATGTTTTTCCAATGATTTGCTAGCTTCCTCTCATGAAAGCCCTGCATCTATGTGGACTGAGGGAATAGACTCAGACAATGAGTCAGGACAGAAGGAGGTGGCCTTGGCGATTTCTGATTGGATCGCTGTAGAAGTCTGAGCAGCTACAGTATATGTGCAGGCTCCAATTTAAAAAAAAAACTATTTTGCTACAGTCATTTGCTGTGTTTTGCAAAAAAAAAGAATGGGGCATTTACTTGCTTTTATGACTGCATTCTGATTTGTGGCTGAATTGTGTCACTCTCATAATCTAAGCTCTTTAATTTTATCCAAAGTCCTCCTGGAAAATTTTACCTATTTGTATTGGTCTAAACAAGTCTAAATAATGAGTATGTGCAAAAATAAACATTGCAAACTTTAATCCATAATCAAAATACATACTTGATGGAAAAAAGTGCTCAGTGATTTATTTTTTTTTTTCTATAAAGTCTGCATAGCACCAGAGTTAATGTGTACACTTAAAACACAAGATGTAATACTATAATAAGAGCCACAGGATAATCATTATCCTAATGCAAGTATTTGGGGTATGTGAATGTTGCATGAGGTTCAAATATGTAAAGCAGAGATTAGAGAAGGTCAAACCATACATTACGCCCACCTAACCAGAGTATACAGTTCAGTTTAAGGATTTATGAGCAACCAGCTCAGTTGGATTCGGGCAGTGCAGAATCACTCAGGAGGCAGACACTCTGGGAGAGGATGAGGAAGACTTTATTGATATGCTAATGTTGATGTTCATTAGCCGTCTTTAATTAGTTTGTATATAGCTGTGGGATTCTAGCAAACTGCAGTTACCTTCACCAAAAAACACCAACAAATTGACGTGCACCAGAGCAATAGCTTGGAACAGAGCCACGGGAGAAGAATAAAGGACGAAGGCATACTGGAAACTATGTAGCTATTAGAAAGAAAAAAGGATTGATAGTCCAAAGCAAAAGTTTCATTTACTCCCACATTAATCAGGAAAATCAATTACATACTTGGCACAGTTTTAAGTGTCCTGCTGCTGCTTTATTGTTTTGCATATCACCCAGGGACTATGTTAATTGATTTTGGAAAGCAGTGGCTCTTGACCACATGCAATCAAAACATTGATGAGTGCACCTTTAGCCAAGCAGAGAAATCACCTTACGTAGGCCGCCTACACACTACACGGCTTTCAGTGGTGCCTGTTTTTAGCACTTATCCCAACACGCCATTAGAATTGGGAACTGTAAAAATGTTGTGGTTCGCAAATTAGACAAGTGATTGGCAACAGGGGATAATACATTAAAGGATATTGAATCCTTGACTGGTGTCTTGGATGTTAAACCAAAAGAACTCAAGAGAAGTATTGGAAAAATTACAAGACCACCCATGAGTTCTTTTCTTTCTAAAATAAGCAAGGATTGTGTGAAGAGTTAAGATAAAAAAAAATAAAATTATAAATCACTAATTTGTGGCAAAAACCTGTACCCAACAATAAAAACTTTGGTAAAACTTTATAATAATATCTGTATATGATCACTTGAGTACTTGAGTATGATGAACTGTTTCCACGTTAGAAATGAATCAAGTAAAAACCTCGATGGAAGTGGGAAATTTTAGAAATTGACTAATAAAATCATTATATTATTGCTCGGGTCGGTGGCAGCTCAACTTGCAAGTGCTATCTTTGGCTCAGAGGCGCCAGACGGATAGTGCGCGCTTCTCAATTAACTACCGTAAGGACTTTTTATGACTTTTTACTGTTTATGAAGGTAAAACTGTTACTTAGTTCTGCATTAATATAGTAACATAATTATTCTTAATCATTTACAAACATAGGGCGGCAGTATAGCTCAGTGGGTAGAGCGGCCGTCCTTTGATCGGCGCGTGGGCGGATCGATCCCCACTCGAAACATCCCAAAACATCATAACATCCCGCTCTCCCTCGCATACTGTCGTTGTGTCCTTGGGCAAGACACTTAACCTACGTTGCCTCCAGTGAAGTTCTGTAACACTGGTAATAGTTTAATGTGTGTAAAGCGCTTTGAGTGCCTACTACAGAAGGTGGAAAAGCGCTATATAAAGATTATTATTATTATATCTAAATTTTTGTGCATACTTCCTTATTGATTAGAAACAACTTTGACTTAGACAAGAGATGAAACATGTTCACCTTGAAACCTACATCCAGATGCTTTTGCTTCAACCTTTTCTTCACGATGTCCTGGAGAACTGAGAACCTTCACAGACTCTTTATTGATTACCTAATGTGTTATAAATGTTTTTTACAAGTATACATTATTCATTATCCTCTAATGGTTTACAAATGATGCACAACTTGTTTCAGATATGTTAACACATCATTTATAAACATATCTTGAATAATTAGTTTATTATTAGTTCATTATGACCTATCCATCCATCTTCTTCTATTTATTATTACAAAATTTATTTTTACAGATATACCTTCTTATAATGTGTTACCAAAACTTCCAAATCTAAATTTAGTGGTATGGGTCTCATCAGTTTCCATTGTCAAAAGAGGAACAAAGCGTCCCAAAAACATTGTACCCCTGCAGAAACCTCTTCGCGTTTGGTTCAAAGCGTGTGGGGTTTAACACTGCAGTCTGTTGATTGGAACAACTTCTCAGTTTGGTGAAAATGACATTTGAAAGGAAAAACACAAAACAGCTATGTTTTCTCGGATGAAGCTTGTTCTTGTGACATGGCAAACAATAATATCCCAAGAGGAAAGAATGGTGAATAATTTTCTTTCTTCTGAACATCTGCTTCCTGTAATCAGCAGCCAGTCCATAATTTCTTTGTGAATTAAAAACATTGCTTTTTCTAACTACATTGCATTGAACATGATCATGTAACACATAATCTTGTAACATTAAATAGAGCCCCTAAAAGGTGAGAAGCTAATGCAGCCTTCTTGAATGAAATTATGACAAAATTTGGACAAAACGTTAACCTTTTCTTTATGATGACCTGGATGACTGAGAACCCTCACTGACATGAAATTTCAGAAAGTGTAAGCCAATGTGCAACAGTATATGGTTATTCTCCCTGCCTCTCACTCCACAACAAAAGATGATTTACTCTCTTCTTCATCGTCATGAATGGCATGAGTCACACAACACAGACCTCATCAGTGGACACTCAAACCAACCTTTTATTTGATCTTTTTCACTATTCTGCATTAACGGTATTGACGGCTGAGCAGCAGATCAGGACAGGACTGAGTATGCTCTTACTGACTGGAGGTCGAAGCGGCTCTGGTTGCCAGTCAGAAGACATTTTGTCCTACAGGTTTGTAAGGCTCTGACAGCTACAGATATATATAACCTGCTAGACGTCTCTGGGGCATTGGTGGAGCATTGTGACATCCCTCAGATCACTTCTTTGAAAGTTCAAACACCTCTATCCCAGTGTTTGGGCTAAAATCTTCTGAAATCTCATTGTGTGGAGAATCAGGGATGACACTGCAATGACCTTTTACTGAACTCAGCTCAAGTGTTGACTTGTCTTTTAGAATAATAGTTTCCCTAAAATGTTGACCTGCACTGTAGCAAACAAATGAAATGTGTGTATAATTGACTCACACATTTTTGATCCTCAGTGTCAATATTCCCAAATGTACTCTTGTCATGTTGTTTTCTTTGTGGCTCTCTCTGTTGTGGACATGCTGTGAGAGCTCCACAGAGCATCATTTACTAAGACACGCTTTTTTTCTTCCATCAGACAACTCATTTTCCTTCCAGATCTATTGAGCTACTCAGTATGCTCATGAGAGCTTCTTGAAAGTTTTCTCTTTCTTTCTTTCTTTCTTTCTTGCCTGTGAGCTCATGCGTTGTGTGATTTCTGATTTGGTTTGCAGCACCTTCAGACGAAGCAGCCGCCATTCTCCTTGAAGCCTGACAACCACGTTAAGATGTGATGTAAGTTAGAAAATGCAAAGCAGACTGACATTTTTCTGTCATCACTGCAGACACCCAAACTGTAGACATTCTTTTCATCTCCCGTAATCTTGCTTTGTTATGCTCCTCACTCACTCCTCCCTTTCTCTCGGCCAGGCTGCTTCACTTTATTTTCAATAATATATACATTTAAACATGAGATTTTATTGTGAGGTTTTGCGGCAGGACACTTATCACTGTGATAATCAAAAAATGTCACGTCACGGCCTTTTGTTGCTCCATGGTTGGCCTTCCATTTTTATCACAAACAAAACTGTTGATATTTCTTTTCTTCTTTCGTTTTTTTTTTTTTTTTTCATTTATTTTATCTACTGTTATCTTCTTGTCCTTCTGCGTCATTTGACTTCAAAGGCAGTTGAATTTGATTGCTCAAGGGCTCACAGCTATATTTTGTACTATAACATTAACTCCCATAAATTTAGATTTTAATGATGAAACAAACAAGTCAATGCCAAAGTGGCATATGATCAAAAGTAGAAAGGCTTAAAAATGTATGCACGTTTTGTAAGAGTTAAAATTAAACACCCAGAAACCCATATATAAACAATGAGCTGTGGAAATGAAGAGTACATATCTGATACAGAATATGTCTGTGTGGAATAGGATCAGCATGGATCGCTGTGACGCTATTATGTAAATGACTGGACCTATAAATCCCATAACACACCCTGTGTTTTTCATCATTTTATGACTATATAATGCAATTTATTTTTAATACTTCGATTTGATGGTGTATGTCACACAAGAAGAAACAGATACTTTGAAAAAGGTTGGCATATGAATCATTTTGTTGAGTTTGTTAAGCATAGAAACTTGTACTGTATTATTCATTTTGGGGTATTAAAAATTGTCAAGTAATTTTACTTTTTAGTGCTTTCCTAAACAGGACTAGAAGACAACTGAGGACACAGCTCAACTTGTTTTCAAAGTGAACAAAACAAGTGCAAGCATTCAGATCATATTGTTTTCACTCTGAAGGAAAAAGTCACTTTTTTTTGTGCGTTTACTCATTTACATATAATAATTATTTTTTTTTCTTCAGCTCTGGGTCTGAGGCGGGGTGAACCCTGGACAGTGGCTAGTCGCAGGGCTAACGGAAAAAAATATATGTATTAAATTAAATAAAGAAACACTTTAATCAATGATTTTACACTTGCAAACATCTAAAAATGAACATTTCACATAAATCTGCTCAGCTCTGGACGTTGAGTGAGTCAGTGTCCTCCATCCACCATACTGGCACAAAACAAACCATGATTCAGAAGGAAAAGGTAACACATACAGCAAAATTATCTTTCCTGAGTTGCAGATGTTGAAGGTTAAATTTTCAATATTCAACACAACATCACACATTCAGTATCTCCATATGTCAAGTGTTTCATTAAAAAATTACGTTTGGGCCTTAGCCTTCTTCAGATAATTGTGTGGTCTGCAGAAATTGGCAGTTCTTTTTAAAGGAGGTCCCATCTGAACAAAACAGGTGGCAATGCTTACACAAATGATTGGGAGGGGCTTCAACAGCTACAGGACACACCCAAAGCCAAAGAAAAGTCTTATACAATACAACATTCAAGCACATTATAAATATGTATTTTCACATTAATACAAGAATAAAGTTAACAAAACATGAATTGTAGGTTTTTATTAAGCACTTTAATTCTATAGTTACTAAGTTTTATGACACAAAATGTAATTTAATCAATATCTCTTAAAGGCATAAACTATTAGATAATAATATCTTAGATTCCTAACCCGTCTTTCAGGACACCCAAGGCGCCTCACAACACACAGATGATACGCAGAAAAATAACTATTGTGTTGATGTGAAAGCCAGATCAAACAGAAAAGTCTTGAGTGATTGTAGTGTTTTCATTTGTCCAATGGTTTTAGCTGTTTGGATTTGTGAGTCGGACACAGAGGGCTCTGTCTACCTCAGTCTGCAACCTGGAACAGGGAACTGAAAGCTGATTGGGGGGAGGTGCTGAGGTTCTGCGAGGGTCTTTGGAGGTGCAGAAGGTCTCACTCTGTCTACTTTCCCGGAGCTGTATAGAGTAAAACTAACCTTCAAATGCAAAACTGCAATACCACTGATAACATTTGAAAACAGCTGCTCCTCATATTGTCACCATTTTGTTGCTCATTTTGCATTTAGAATTCTTATACAGTACATAATCAAAGTCAGGTCGTTAAATCAGAAAATATCTTTCTGAGCTAAGCTTTGGCACAGGTCAGGTCTATGATTCTTTTTTATCTCCACCCTTTTAGCCTTTCATCATCCTGGTTGAAGTAAACACATTCTTTGTATTTAATTTTTTTTCACAATTCTGCTTATTTGTGACTGACAAAGGGAGTTCATATAAAAAGAATTCTGGACTTTCTTCCTTCAAGGCCATAAATGAGACATCCAACATGTAACAGTATTGTTCACAAAATGCATTCTATAAATCATTCTTTTTACTTTGATCTAACGTTATCACTCTAAAACTTAGACCCAAACCATTATATGAGAGTTTCAAAGGGATAACAACAAATAGCAGTAAACAAAAACTCTGAATCAAGAAGTGGTAACTCCTGCTGAGAATCGGCGTCTGTCATACGGTTGTGTGTAACTAAATGCTCTAGAGTTACACTGCTAAAGCAGATATACCACGTCCTGAACCAGCAGGTAAACGAGTCGTGCTATTTTAAAAAAGGCTGGGTGACACACTGGGAGCAGGACTGGAGGGCTGTGTTCGACTTTCACTGCCTTCGTTAGAACTCAAGTTTCATGAGCCGTACATGTCTAACAAGCTTTTTTGGGGGAAGGACAATTTGAGAAGGAGCAGTCTAACTTCCATAAGATGAAGTCTTGAATATCTGAAAAGGTAATGTTGCTGCTATTTTTTCTGAATATTTCTGTTGACTTGAGGCTACAGTAGTAAAGTAGTTTATCATCCATTGTTAAACACATTTTATACATACTGTATGTACTGCTGTCTTTATGTTGTGCAGTGAAGGGATATTTTTGTTACAGTCAAAACTACACAAAAATAAAAATCTACTGAACCAATTTCTATTAAGACAAACAAAATCACAGAAGTCCAGTAGCACTACCAATGTCAAGCTCACGGCCAGTGTGCTGGAGCTTTTACGATGACATTATTTGGATGATGGATGCAACATAAAACTCCACAGACCACAGGAGACCAGAGTCTGTATCTCAAGATAAAGTTTTGAGTGATAAAGTGGTTTGCAGGGTGGTCAGACCCACAATCCTAATACTTTTTTTTTCTATTCTATACAAAGAATTACACTGCTTCAGGATTCTCACCAAATGAAATACTTGTCAATCCAATGAATAGCAAAACCAATTCTGGCTGGTTTTTAGACAAAACACACATGTTTAAACAATAAATGTCTTTAATTACATAAAAATGTGTTTGTGTGTGTGTTTTGAATGAAATATGTTTAATTTTGGTCAGTAATATAAATAAAGTCATGAGTTGTTGAATTCTTCCTGTATTATATCTGTCCCTGAACTTTATGGATGTGTATGTAAGCTACATATCATAACCTTAAAGCAGCTTTAACCAAACTTTTACCTCACACTCCTAACTCCCACCCCTCACAACAATAGTAAACCTTGTTCTTGCCTTGTTCAGAACAAACAAAACAAATTTTGCCGCAATAAAACACTAATCCATTACATCAAACTGAAGTTTAGAGATTAAATTTGTGGTTTTTTTTGTTTGTTTGTTTTGCCGTGTAAACTGTCATAGCCAGTGCTAGAATAGTACTGAAAAAGTAGAAAAAGCTACACTTTCCCAGTAGCTTTTTCTGCCGCCATCAATTCAATCTAGACCAACAGCAAATAGGACTGTGAGCATGTTTTTTGGCCAAAGCTTGATGATATGTGCTAATCATTTTCATCCATTAAAATCCTTCATAATAGATGGAGTCTTATACTTTTTCACAGAAAATCCCTATTATTAAAATACAACAAAGTACAAATGTGTTTTTATTTACCTCATTCTTTTCTTGCAAAGCACTTTTGTTGTAATGTTTTCATTATTGACAGTCATAATGGGCTTAAGAAAGCCATTACCCATGGAGCCAAGAAACGAGGAGTCACTATGGTAAATGGTGTGCATTTATATAGTGTTTTTTTTTGTACTCTTCTCAGCCACCCAAAGCTCTTTACATCATGCTTCCATTCACCCCATCAGTGATGTGCACAGGCCTCTACAGGGGCAGGGGCAACAGAACCAAAAAGGGCACTAAAAAGCCTGTATTAGAGAATTCCTAATGTTTTTCTCTTTGAAGCCGATCTTTTCTTGGCATTCTATAAAGAGACATTGATACAAATAGAACTCGTAACATCATATTAAAAATAAGAAGGAACATAACATTAAACCTTGAGACTAAATGAGGTCTTTTTGCTGAATTCATGCTTAAGTTGAATTTTCTGTATAGTTACATAAATGAAAGCGCTAGCTATGGTGAAATCAAAAAGATGAATGTCTCTCACACCAGAGAGCTGGGCATCATAGACTGCTCACATGCTAAACTCTGCTGCCATGACTGACTGGCCTTGGATAAAAGCAAACTTGAATGTCACTGTCAGACATGACAGCAGAAGTCGAGTGATAGAGTAAATGTAAATGTTTTGGATTAGAGGAGAGCGGGGACGGTTGCAACACTTTTCGCAATTTCTTTAATTTTTCAGAAATTGTTTGTT
This sequence comes from Neodontobutis hainanensis, assembly GCA_024349245.1. Taxonomy (NCBI): domain Eukaryota; kingdom Metazoa; phylum Chordata; class Actinopteri; order Gobiiformes; family Odontobutidae; genus Neodontobutis; species Neodontobutis hainanensis. Next base: position 13,198,057 of record JALDNG010000002.1, on the reverse strand, counting down.
TGTTTGTTCATTTTAAATAAACAAGTAACAAATATATATATTTTTTTACATTTCTGCATTTCTCTATCTTCAAAATAGATCTTCTTAATAAATAAAAAATAAATCTTAATTGTGAGGTCTATAGAACTTATTTAAGGTGGTTAGGGTTTATTAATTTTAAACTCATTTTATCAATTACACACAACAAACTGAGCACAAAGAGGACAAACTGAGCACATACAGAACAAACTGAGCACAGAGAGAACAAACTGAGCACAGAGAGGACAAACTGAACACAGACAAAACAAACGAAGCACGTAGAGGACAAACTGAGCACAGAAAGGAAAAACTGAGCACAGAGAGGACAAACTGAGCACAGGCAGAACAAACTGAACACATAGAGGACAAACTGAGCACAGAGAGAACAAACTGAGCACAGACAGAACACAAACACATACACACAAGACAGAGACAGTGAGGGGGGGGCCGTCATACACACAGCGGTCACAGCCTTCTTCGACTACCAACAACCTCTAAAAACAAACACACATGCATTCAGCAGAAGGTGGGTTAAGTGTCGAAGTGTCCAAAGTATGAACAGTGACAGAATGAACTGGGGGAGTTGGAATCAAACCACCAACCTTTGGGTCATTAGACGCCCTGCTCTACCACCTGAGCCACTGCGAGACCACCTGAGCCACTGCGAGAGATTATAGAAAGGTTATAGGTAAATCCTACTAAACGCTATTAATCTCATTATGTTCAAGAGCTCACATTATTGTGAGCTGCACTGCAAACTATAGCACACAAAATCTCACAAACCTCATGGAAACCAACCACTATTTATGTCCCCTGCTCTTGCTTTTATTCAAACACGCAATTAAAACTAATGAATCTATATAGCCTAACCTACAAATCTAGAGATCAGAGGTCATAATACATGAATGTGTTAATGTTCCATATAAATGTGTGGAGTAATGACTGTAATATTTTTCACTTTCAACTTTTGCCATTGCATTGAAATTGAATATTCAGTGCAACACAATAAATTCAAGATGAATCATCCTTTCTGAATAGAAAAAGGGACTCTTCTATTCTATAAACTCTAATATGAAAAAAACCTGCAGAGACCAAGTTCAGGTTCAAGTCAGGTTTCATTGTCAGTTTCCCCTAACCAGAATTACTTTGTCTGAGTTTGCTTCTTTAAAGAAATCCTTTGTGTCTGTTTAATATTGCACATTAAATACACACTGAAATAGAAAGTAGTCAATATCATTGCCTATAATTATGCATAGCTACAAGGTTTTCAAATCTTTTCACGTCTTGTTTGGTTACATCTCTTAAATTAGCTTGAGTTACTGAACCTTTACAAAACACACAACACCAGCTGAGAATGTGCCATGCCACCAGTCTCTTTCACTCACAACAATGTGTCAGCCTCTTTAATGTCACAGTGGAGCTCCCACCTAACCACATCCCTTAAACATTTAATTAGTGTCTCAAAATGAGAAAGACCAGGCAGCACAGACACCCTCACGACTCCTCCACATTCTATTGGTTTGAATGCTGAGCCTCTGTCAGATTAATTGTGGCCCACTTATTTTTAATTAAAGTGCTTTTGTGTGGTTCCTTTTCTGGAACATAGAAGTAGGTGGTAAGTGAAAGTAGTCTGTCCTTGTTCTGCCTTGTGTAGTTTAATCAAGACGGGCTGATGAGATGGGGCTAGGTTAGCCAAATGACTCTTCATTCATTGTTAATGATTATGGCCCGCAGCAGCGGCTTATGTTGTCTTTTTTTTTTAATATTCCCCATCACAATTAGAGCTCAGTTACTGGTGGTAATGAATATTTGACTAATTAATTTGTGTATAATAGAAGGATTACTACCAGTTACCCTTCGATTCCCCATCTCTTCAGGCAAACATTAAACAGAAACCCGTTTAGATGAGAAGAATATGCTGTTTCCTGCTGTAGCTCAGGTGACCTATACAGTAAATCAGCTTTGTAATGGCCTGTTCTATCAGAGCGCATTGTCACTGGTCCATCACTGACTCACACGTGTTATTGTATAGACTAGAGAAAGGCCTAGGGCGCCCCCTATCAGCTCTCAATGAAGTTTAATCCACTTTTTCCCACCTTGCATTTCCACTTCCATGAATGATCCTCAAGCCTTCATCACGAGCGCTGGCTTGGAAAAAGGCAAATGAAATAAAGTGGAGGGAGCACACTCAGCACTTACTTTCAGGAGAAGTTTAATGCCCACAAACTGGACTGAAGCTAAGTTACAAAGAGAGACAGTGGTTTCTATTAAATTCCTTTCAAATACAATATACTCACATGCTATATTTTTATAACACAGGTGCAAAATTAACTAAAGTAGGCAATGCGTTACAACAGCTAAGGACTTCTGCATACATAGGGCCATAAGTCAGTAATTGAGCTCACACACACAGGCAACTCTGTATGGATGTGGACAGATGAAAATTACATTGTACAATAAAGTCTTAAGCAGGGATGTGTTATATTATTAGTATTGTATATGCGCCATTAAATAATCTATAATTATTGTGAATAAGTACAAGAAGAAATGGAAGAAAATGCTACTTGAGAGAACTGCAGATTCATGCACTGTACCTGTGCTGTTCCTTAAAATCCTTATGTCTTCATTGACTTACTTTTAACACTTTACCACATGGATTCAGTTATTTTTGTTCCCATTGTGTTTGTTTTATTCAGAAAAAAGTGGTCCAAATTTTTTTTATTTATTGTTTGGCTATACCACGTTTTAACAATCACAACACAGAGAGTGCCATGGCTGTCACAACAGCAGGGGACACAATAACCACTTTTAAGCTCATCTCAATGACGAGAACCATTTCACACACAAAAATCCCATTTCAGTCAGCCTTTAGTTTCAATGGTAACTGAGCAAGACAGCAAAAACACACTAATCTTAGTAGCTCCACCAGTTTTTTCAAACAAACAACCTGGTGTCTAGTGTGATACATCATGGGAGGGTAATTATTAATTACTTGTTGCACCATTTAAAGTTAAACAATCTTAACTTTTATTCCTTTTAAAATTACAGCAACTAGAGTTCTGTATTTTTATAGCTTTTGTTGTAATGATGTTTTGTAAATTGATTTATGTGTCAGTGAGCAGTTCTCTAAAACCTTTCTGTGCCCTCCTTTGATTGAACTTTAATTGCAGTCTTTGTAATGAACTCCTGATCCGATTTGTGTCTGTAATTGTATTATTCTGTATATAATCTTGTTAAATGTTAGTTTGTGATTCTGTCAAATGTCTGCATGAGAGCCAAGCGTTTCTCAAGGAACCTCTTAAAAGGTCCTCAAGTAAGGGCGCCACCAGACTGCAATATACAGTGATATACAGCCGTCCACCAGAGGGCAGGCTCCAAAAGAGAAAATATAATAGTGTAAAACTCATGTTTACAGCCTGGTAAAAAAGATGGCTCCGGTCTCTAGAGCTAAGTTTTTACTACGTGGCAACTCGACTTTTCATGCTTTTCTCTTTATTAGGTTCGATTACTGTAACGACCTGCTCACTCAGAACAAGGAGACAGCTGCAGTTTATTCAGAACGCTGCTGCTCAGGTTCTAACCAAAACTAAGAAGTACAACCACACCACTCAAGTTTTTAAATCTCTGCATTGGCTTCCTTTTGCTCAGAAAATAGACTTTAAAACAGCACTGCTGGTTTACAAGTCTCTTAATGTTTTAGCACCAGAATTTATTTCTGACATTTTAGTTCCCGAGAACATCGTGCCCAGAGTCAGAACTAAACCCGGTGAAGCAGAGTTTAAAAACCTGGAACAGTCTCCAAGATGAAGTGAAACAAGCCTTAACTTAAACAATGTTTAAGGGGAGGTTAAAAACCTTCCTCTTTAGCTCCGCCTACATTCAGTAAAGACAACTGAAAGTGTTTTTTATTTGCACGCTTTGTCTTTCAATTTTTCATATTTTCTATTGTCTAAGTCTTGTCTATGTATTTTAATGTGTCTTTTATTTCTGTAAAGCACTTTGAATGACCCAGTGAATGAATTGTGATATTTAATTAAAAATGTCTGGTCTTGGCTAATATGCACTGTCCCTACTTTGAATAAATAAATAAAAAATAATAAAATAACCTTATGCCACACCAGACTGCTATTTCAATGTTTTTAAATATGTTTACATTAGAAAATTAAAATTTAATTAAAAATTAAAGCATCCCTGTGTAACTTTTAGCAGCACATAACTTTTAGCCCAAAAATATTTATTCTCATGATCATTTAATAATATATATTATATAATTGTATAGCGCTTTTCCACCTACTGTAGTAGGAACTCAAAGCACTTTACATACATTAAACTATTACCAGTGTGATAGAACTTCACTGGAGGCAATGTAGGTTAAGTGCCTTGCCCAAGGACACAACAACAGTATGTGGGGGAGAGCAGGATGTTATGATGTTTTGGAATGTTTCAAGCGGGGATCGACCCACCCACTCACCAGTCGAAAGATGGCCGCTCTACCCACTGAGCTATACTGCCGACCTTTAATGCATTTTATTGGTTCTTAGACATTTACCGACACAGATCCCTCAGCTGGAGAGAAAAATCCAATATATATGATATATTTCCTGTTCCTGTACATTTGTGACATGCTTTACTGTAAAAACTTTCCAGTTTGAATAGTTTCATAGTCTCAAAAACAGCAACACAGAGAGTCTGTAGAGGGATCTGCACCCTCTACTGGATAATAGTTACGCACTGCTGCTTTAAGACACACAGCAGCTTTGTAGTTTACCGACACATTCCTGTACTTTCATTTTGTTTAAAGCCATCAAACCTAATTTTAGTGCACACATTCACACCAAGCCTTCTTTTAGACCTCAGTGTTTTTAAAATCCTGCCAATAGATACTTTTTCTGTATTTGTGTTACAGTTACATTTAGTCTGTTGATCCCTATCCTGTGTGACGAGGGCTTTACACATTGAGGCAAAAGCATTATCAACAAGCACTAGTTAAATTTTTGGCTCCTAATATGTCTTTGACTTTCCTTGACCTACAAGCCGTCCTCTTTGGAGTCAAGCTGCATCCTTCTGTTACTTTCTTTAGAGCAGTAATTCTCAAACTAATCTCAGTAAGTACCACCTCAGAAATATTTGGCTCTTGGAGTAGGTTACCACCCACTCTTCTGTGTTATTTTACCGGTCATAGTTCAAGTAAACTACATGTTAAAGTAGAGTTACCGTAAACTACATAAACAAGGGTCAGTTTGATTTGCACGAGAACCAGTAAGTTCATGTAGCAGAGTTTAAGAACTACTGCTTTAGAGGATAAATGCTTTATTAAGTGAAGGTTTAAAGTCAAAAGGACAGATAAACACTGCATTGGCAAAGTACAGAAATGGACTAAAATACAATGTGGCTGCATTTGTATCAACTATAGTGGCCTTTAAGACCATTAAGCCAGTTCAGTGGAGCTTTTTTTTCCACCTCTCTGTGTGTTTCATGGCGGTCCAAAACCCTGATCTCCATGGACTCCCTTTGGAATAACAACACTTTATAAAGGCAGCCCACAGTTTAAGTACAACTTTTATTAATACTGGAATCATCACAGTGCGTTTTGTTACATTAGCAGTGACTAAAGTTAACAAAATGGGTCAATTTTACCAAAAAATGTGAAGACAGACAAATTAAACCTTTATCAGCGAGAGAAAGAAACAGCATTATAAATCAACTCACAATAAATTAACGAAGAGGAACAGGTGAGGAAGGGACAGAAAGAACAATAGAGAAAGTTGAAAGCACAGTGGCTCCAGGGGCGACTCCAAAAAGGGACAGGAGCAATACCAGTTAGTACAGAAAGAAAGAAAACAGAAGCAGATGAAGACTCAGTTATAATATTATCCTTTGAACAAAATGGCTTCATTGAGAAAAAAGACAAGCTTAGAGAGATTTTAGAGTGGAGACAAGATGGAGGCAAAGAAGAGAGAGCCAGTGATTGAAGGAGACTACCAAGAACTGGACAATTATGTTTCAGACATTCAGTTTAGTTACAGCGGCAATGGCACCAGGAGGCCACTTCTTGGACACTCAACTTACAAGTTACAATGCGTTTTATCACAGTCCTCGGGAGGATTTCAGCAGATTCACACTTTTCAGAATCCACCTTAGTCATGTTTGCTTCAGACTAGTGTGTGTGTGTGTGTGTGTGTGTGTGTGTGTGTGTGTGTGTCTTGTTGGTTTTCTTGTATCAGACTGCAGGAAGCATTGACAGATTGAGTGTGGGAGGTGGGATGGAAGAACACTAGGGGGCTCAGTCACATGCCTATGCACACAGCTCGCACTAATACACACGTCCAGAATAAGTACATGTTCAGTATAACCTGGCCAGATGGCTAAAAGGGGTGGGTTGTACGCAGCGAAGGACAACGCTTGGATAATATAACAATTGTTTAGACATGTTCAGTTGTCCAAATTTCATAATGGACATTTTATATTACCATTATACAGAGAGAATACCAAAACTCTGATTTCCAAATATTCTATCCATATATTATATTTTATTGAGCCACTACAAACTGTTGAATTCTATCAAAAAAACGTACCACATTACAATCACTCCACCCTTGTAAACAGTGTATTTGTTCAAAAAAACAAGACAAGCTGTTACCAAAACGGTTTATGTGACATTTTACCAGCTTTGGAGGAGGAGCAACTTTATGACCCTATTATGATCTGATTTTTAGTGGGAAAAAAATCACCTACACCTTTTTTGCTGTAATGAGTAATGCCATTGTCAGCATTAAACAGTGCAGCAACTTTATAAACTTACACCCTTTTAGCATTTAGAGATTTCTCTGTTCCTCGGCTTCACTTTCCATGTGATTTGTTCTGACCAATGGGCTCGAAGGCAGAGGATGTGTAGTGCCGTTATTAGACTTAAGGTAGGAGATATTGGTGTCCTCTCATAGAGACAGTGGCAGCACAAGCCTATCCAGTTCTATGCCATGTAACGATATGCAATACTGTCTAATATGATGGCTTGCATTACATTATGCTACGTGTTCTTTATGTTACATTGTGTATTGTTAAACTGTTAAAAAAACTGTATACAAGGTTAGACTTATTGCAAGTGGTACACAAAACTCATTTTTGATATTTGATCCAAGTGCATTGAAAGAAATACACATGCGTTACCGTTTTAGGCACTGCATATTAAAGGATGAGATTGAAATGACAGAAAGAAAAGCACTGATGTGTAAAAGAAAGAAAATAAGGGATGAATGTGCAAAAATAGAACAAATGGGTGAAGCTGTGCTGTTATTAGTTTGGTCTTTTTTGAAAGTTCAGAAAACATAGGCATTTAATTCTGCTGGCCACTTATTTTGTGGAGTGTCCATGCTGTGAGCAAATGATAATGTTTAGTCCAATTTCTAATTAAGCTAGACCAGAGTGTTTCAGCCAACTTTTCAATGAAAAAGAAGGCTAGAGAAAACAACTGCAGTGCAATGTTATATAACCCCCACCACAAAAACTAAAGTTACTAAACTTCAAGAACAATCTTTTTTTTCTACAAACTTTCACAGGAGAATAGCTCAATCCTCTGTACTGCGATGGAAGTAAAACAAACTGCTCATAAGGTCAGTGCCATGTTCCTGGAAGATTTTTTTTGTATTGCCTGGGGATGATTTCACAAAATATGAAGCAAAATCTTAAATCTTAAATCCACTCTTTTGCTTTCATGAAACCAATCAAAGTAAAATCATATGTCTCTAAAAGCCTGATGAATGTAGAACTGATATGGAGCTGCTTAGAAACCATCGTGTTCATAAAGACAATAGTGAGGAAAACAATGTATAGGTGAACCAATCAACAGAAAGAAAGACTATAGACTATATGCTGCTTTGAAAATGGCATGATGTGATGTGGCGACAAGGAACAGCCGGTGGGACTCTGATCATAACAAGTGGTGTTTGTCAGCCTTGAGGCAAGTGCAGCGCTGCCAATAGGGACCGGCTTTTGTTAGAACAGCCGAAGTAGGTACTATATAGCCCCAAGAAATGAGTACAACGGCTGCTCAGAGGCAGTTCAAGGATCGTTGTATAACATTTTGTTTTACTCAACCAGACCCATGTTTTTGAAAATTTGAAAGATTTTGTATTTTTAAGCTGTTTTATCTCTACTGTCAGGTGTGGTGCATTGTTTAATTTTATTTTTTATTGCACTTGGAGGGAAACAGGGGAAATGTTTGCATTCTTTCTCAGGTTACTTCAAGGTAAACTGCAAAATATTTCAAATGCTGTTTAGTTTTCTTAGGAATCTTAAGAGACAGAAGAGCTGTGTGTCCTTTTTTTGTTTAATTTCTTCCAAAAGAGAACAGCTTTACATTTGATAAATATGAGAAAATATTTTTTTTCCGCTTGAACCTTATTCTATAATAAAAAAAAATGTAAAGTGTTGTTTTTAAAGGTCTGTTACGCAAAATGCAGAAAAATATTGAACACATCCTTCAAAGCTATATTTTTAGTAGTAAATAATCACATCCGAACGCTTTACTTTTAATGGCAATAAGGTTAGTTATCTAAAATTCAGGATTAAGCCCACACGCCTCAAATCTGTCTCTCCCTGTTATAAGCCTATAAATAGCATTAGGTGTCATCCTTTTATTGTTCTCGTTTTTGGTGCCCCAACCTTTTTTATAATTCCCTGCAGCTCATCCCCACCAAAGCCACAAACTGTCTCACTCGTCAAAGTGCCTCTCATTTCTTTTAATTCTTAAATTGCCCAGTTTGTTGATGTTTTGGCCTGTGCTTGTGAATAAAGGAACCCAGTAGAAGGAACAATTTTAACTACATTGTCCTGTTCCTACAACTGCCCCAATTTGACAAACGAAATGAGCAGATTTGGTTACTGTAACTTACCATCTGAATTAATACAACTGCAGCATCTTCCTGCAGGGCATCATGGCTGTTCACATGCTCTTAAGAGTAAGTGTGTGAAGTGTTGAAATACAATTTGCCATTTAGAAATCGACAGTAGAGATAAAATATAAATAATTATATGTAATTCCATTGGAAAATAAGCTCAATTGTGATTTCCAATTGGGTTTTATTGATAGACTCAAAGACTCAGCCGTTAAAGTCAGTGCAGTTAGCTAAAGTCAATACAGTTCAGTGTTGCCAGGTAAAATTGGATTATTTAAAACCAAATATCACATGTTAAAGTATTAAGTTCCTCCAGAAGTACTGTGATATATATATATCTATATATATTTTTTCATATTAATGTGCATTTATGTGTGTGAGGATGCATGCCTGCACGCATGAACAGCCGGGCACATTGATGTCCTACAAAATGTCCCATTTTCACTGTAATGTCTGCCTTATCCAAAAGCTGGTGAGCCTATTTCTACCCATGTTCAGATACAATACACTCAGAATCTGCTGCAGAGTAGTTTTTTTTTTGTTTTTTTTTTAGCTTTTTCAGCACAGTTACTTCAGTACACAGTGTAAAAAATACATTATTGTTCACTGTATTTAGATAACTTTTGTGCTGTTATGACAAGGGCAATTTAAAGGAAAATAGCAGTGCTGCATCTTCATCCCATTGCCATCACAGAGCATCTTCTCGTGAAATGTTATCCATCATTTTGATTTATGCAGCTAATCTTTTCTGCAAGGCATTATAGCCTTTTCAAGCTAAAACTAACTCTAGATAATTGGCAGTGAATTCTTTTGTCATAAGTTTTACACAGGGATTATAACAAACATTTTTGGTTGTGGTGTTGGCTCCTGTAGTGTCCTCGGATGTATAGAGACAGCCGCTCCAAACTCCAAATCATATCAAGAGAGCCATATACTGGAGTTTGACCCTACAATGAAGAATACACTGCTCTTTTCCTTTAGCATAACAACAATGGAACATCAATGTGAATCTATGCACAGTATCCTTCTATTGCTGTGGTTACATTTACAGCAACAGTCAATGCAACAGTTCCAGCCCCATCACTTTGTATAACATTCAAAAAGAACGTGTTCCTTTACAGTGCAACCAGGTTTGGTGGTCCTAAACATCTGTACAGTGTTCTTTAAGGGGTTGGGGTCCCATCCTGCTGCCTTCCCCCTTCCACCCTCTCACCCAGTCATATTCTTTTTCACACACAGCATTGGCATGTGAGCACGCATACAGCAACTACACAATGCGCCAAAAATGACAAAAAAACAGCATAATAATATTATCCTTAATTAATGATTTAGAAAGTATATTCAAGGCAAAAAAATAAATAAAATATTAACAATGTTACCAGGTCACTGTTAGAAGAGAAGGGAAGGAGTCAAATAAGTCACTCACATATCCATTTGTTAATGCTTTGTGTTTCATCTTTTTACATATACTTAAGGTAAGTGCTAAAGAAGGAAAGAAATTCCTTTAGAAAAAAATCCAAATATGTGAGCCTGATATAAGATACAGCACATACAGGCAGTGAAATGCTCCTTTTACACATCTACTCTTCTCTCTGTCAGCTTGAAAGTCTAATTTAAATCCATTCTGTGTTGGTTATCAGCGGGCGAGCGTGTCACACCGGCATTATCTCAGATGTTAATATTCAGAAATGATGCGTGCATGTCCTGAGCTGAACTGTGTAATGTGCAAATTTATTATGCTTTTTTTCCTTCTTGACAACAGAATCTAATATAAGCATTTCATCCTCACAATTATTTTAATAGAAATAACTCATCTGACTGCTCACGGTTTGAATTAGGCTGTTTACACACCTTTGTTTCACTTTTTTACTAATAATATTTTGCAATGCCGCAGCTAAATCAATAGTGTATTACGAGTGACCTTTCTTTGTTAAAATGTTCCATTGTTTTCCACTAGGGTAAAAATAATGCAACTGAGAGTTATGATATTGCTGCAAAGACACCTATGATATGCTCCCACCCCAACCTACAATGGCAAAATGTATAATCTGTAAAAGCCCATTGGAAGTCTTTTTGCAAACAGGACCCTGGCATTTTGTCTAGTTTAAGATATATATTTAGTCTACTTCCTTATCCCATCTCGCATTTGACCAATCACTCCAATTCCCCAACTTTCAATCACTTCCTCTCCGTCCCTCCTGTTTCTTCAATAAATTAAATAATCTCCTCAATAGTCCAAGGACACAGATTTATTGGCTGCCAGCTCTCTCTCTCACTTTCAGCCTCGTTATTCTACATTATGTCAACAGCAACATCTAGTGGCTATTGTAGGTACTCTACCAAAGTGCTTACAGTTCTCTTTTCAACAGGTTTCACCCAGAAGGAGACTGAGACTGAGAAAGAGACGTACGCCAAACTGGCTAGGCATGATTTCACAGTTAATGTGTTATGTAGCATTCCTGATGTGACAAAAGAGAACCTTCAATCTCCCCAATTGATTCTCTCCTTCCAAACAAGAAAATAAATCACATTTATTGCTCCATTTCTGATTAACATTTTCTCTCTAGAAAATATATATGAATCTATCTATACGCCTGGATTACTACAGTGGTAAACAAGGTAAAGACGTCACAATATAAACAAGCAAATACTCACACAACACACAGAAGAGAAGCCCTGCCCTCAATGGGTAACCAGCTGTCCTGCAGCAGAGCTCTACCCACTCCTTTACTCACCGAGCATACACCCCTGCGTTTGTCCAAATACACTCACACACTTCATATCGAGAGAGAGAGAGGGAGAGAGAGAGGGGAAGGGGCACTTGCACGGTTCAATGCCAACAATATTTAGTAAAGACTGTGTCAAATTGTTAGCTCCCCATGCTCATACCTAAGCTTCAGTTCAGTGGGCTATACAGTAGGTACAGTGTGATGCTGATGAGACAGCCCAGGTTCAGATCCAGCAGTCACATGGCGCTTCTCGTTCATCATCCTTTATGTGTGGAGTGGGTGAGTTAGAGAGCACAACTGAGAAAGTTAAAACCCAGTCTCTTTCTCAATTTTGCGCTCCTCTTTTTCTTTGAAACTGTTTTTCCTGTAAATTCATCCATCTCTGGGTGGAGGTGTACAGAAGACAAACATGCGTCCAACACACACTAGTCATAGTGGCCTGCTAGAGCCTGTCAATATTCAGTATTTTACTTTAATTCTCAGAAATTGTTAACATTATTATGTTATTAAACTTTATTATATATTTACTCTAATGATCATTTAAAACACTTGTGTATGTTTTTTTGTTTTCATCTTCTGTTATATTATTCCCTACATGGTTAAATTGTGTGTGTTCACTAGGCAGTTGGGTTGCACCACACCAACACCTGACTCTACTGGCTGACAAGCATCTTCCACTTCCTGGTTCTTCTTCCATCACAAGATTCGAGGAGCTGAGCGGTCATTGGAGACTGTCTTGCGAAGGCGGACTCCTCTCCTGATGGTGGTCAACATGTCACCAGTCCCTTCTGCCCCATCTGTCCCTGTTTGAGCATCACTGGGACCAGATGGTGGTGTAGCTGGATCATCAGGAAGTGCTGGGAAAGGAAACTGGCCTTCCCCAAGGGCATGTGCACTGGCCACTAACTCTCCAATCTTCTCAACCAGGCTGTGCCGATTGGCGGCAATCATCTGCTCTTCCTCAGATCCTGAACCTGTTCCCAATGCCAGGCCATGCTGTTGGGCATAGACCTCCAAAGCTGCCCCTGAACCCCAGGCAGTGTTCGGCAGGCTGAGGCGCTTGGGTGATGCTTTAACATAATCAAGCACTCCCTGTGAGTCTTCAGTTCCAACAAAGAACACACACTCCTCACTACCCACGCGAACAGGCACACCAGCTACATGCCCCCCACTTGCCCCAGGTGAGTGCGAGTCCCCAGGTACAGTGGGTGTCTTCACAGGCACAATGGGTGGTCGAATGGGGATGGGCCCTGCATTAGACATTGTGCGCCTCACACCAGGTTTAGTAGAAGGAGTCCGGCGAATGGTGGCTGTACCAGGAGTTCCTGCTCCTCCTCCACCAGCTCCACCAGTTTGCCCTGGTATCCCATGAGCCCCAGGTCCCAGCACCCCACTGGGCAATCCAGCAGTGCTGGCCGGCCTCTTGGTCTGGATCATACGGCGATAGTTCTGTGCGATGTTGGAATGGCGCGGAATAGTGGAGGACTTATCAAACTCAGTCTGCCCATCTGTGCCTTCAGTATCTCCGTTTACAGAGTAGCAGTCGTAATCAGAACCTAGCATCCAAAGAGATGGAACAAATCAAATGACAATTACTAAAAGCATGTTTTTCAGAACTGTATCTTGTATTGCAATTAGATTTGATTTCCCTTTGTCAAGTTGATATTGGAAATATCGCATAGTTTGTGTATACTTTAGTCATTTACAAACCCAAAAAGATATAAAGATACAAAAAGTCCTTTGAAGTTGAGATATACTGTATAGTATAGTCCGAACAAAACAAACTCTCATTACCATAACATAACAGTCTTAAAGGTAGTCCTTTACCTTGAGATGGGATAGTGTCTTCTGAGCAGGACGGGGTTGTGGTTTCTGTGTTGTACCCACTAGAATATTGCAAGGAGTCTCTATTGCTTTTCTGTTGCTCCATACTCAGCCCTCTTGTAAGAACCATGGCCAGGTCACTAGCTGCAGGTGACACCTCGTCGCCATGCTGTTAAAAAATATATAATAATAATAATAAAAAAATAAAAAAATAAATACAAATAAAAAAATTATAATAATACAATTTTATGACTAGTGAATTTTTAGCACCCCCCCCCCCATACAGCACCAGTTCTAGACCATAATATTATATAGACATTATGCAAAACATAAATTAATCAAATACTAAACACTTGTTATCAGTAAATAAATTGCCCTCCATCCATGCTTACCTTGGCAGCAATGGTAGCTGGATTCATCCTTGACCTCTGTCCGTCATCACCATGCGATGGTCCAGCGTACCCTTGGGAGCTGGGTGATCCTTCATTTTCCCTCAGCCTATCAAGAGGTTCCTTTCTCCGCTGAACTACTGCTGCAGCAGCCACTGGCTGCTCATACTGACCTGCTTTGGACCAATCCTGAGGAGGTGAGTAGAATTAATAAAGAGCAAGTAGCAAGACTGGCATAGACTTGTCCACTATCCAGCAGTTTGAAGCCCTTTATCTGAGTGCAGAGAAGGGGGTTTCTTGGTGGATTTTGGGCTTGAGAGAGTACAGGTGTGTGGGCGTATATGGCCGGGGAATATGGAGAATTTTCAAATAATTGTTTTGGGTTTTTAGTTTCACCAATCTTATCTCCATTTAATGCAAAAACAGTGAGTGAGTCTGTGATGGTCAAATAAAATGCATGCACACACAGCATATGGTAATGAATAAACAATAAAGGCAAAGTAGTATTAATATAAAAGTGTCAAGCAAAATGTTAAAAAAAAATTTAATGGATGAACTAAATGATGTGGCAACAGAAGAAAAAGATGCAACTGAAGAAATGGAGGCATATGGGGAACAAACCTTCCAGATAGGAACCTTTGATGTGGGAGAGGAGGAGCTGGATCCAGAGGGGCGGATATAGGGTGGGGACGCAGGAACAGGAAGAATGACAGAAAGAGGTCTGGTGGAGCCAGAGTGAGAGAAAGCGGGGCGGAAGGTAGCGAAGGACGAGCCAAACTGCGGGATGAGAGACACAGTCACGTAATCAGAGACTTAGAAGGAAAAAAAGGGACTGGCCTTGTGGGAGAGCACTCACCAGCACAAACAACAAAATACACTACACACTGAACTTTGAATGAAAGAGTAAAGACTGAAAGTGAGAGAAGAAGGACTGCAACATATGTTAATGTAGGCAATTTAAACTTATTCAAATAGGATTAGTCCTAATTTAGGCTTACTAAAGCCAAAAGGTCTACATTCTAAAGGTACATTTTCTGTTCATCTAAAGGACAAGGGATGTTAATATGGTCTCACTCATGCATACCATCCGGACGTGTTCAATTAATTTATAATATACCACATGTTTCAAATGATTAAACCAAGCCTGCTCTCAAAGCAGTTTTAGTTAATGGAGATTACAGTTACTCAATGCTGTACACGGCCCATCCTGATAATGCTTGTTATTTAAATGAGAGCTGAAAAACAGTTCTACTGCATTCAGATGGCTTGTGGTAATCAACTGAAGGTGAACACAGTCAAATGTAAAATCTGTGGGGCGTGACAGATGCTTCTGAAAAACTGAAATGAATGTTGACTTTGCTTGAGCAGCATCACTGCCACAAAGGAAAATCACACATTTCTTTGTGATTTGTTTTTTCAATACAATAAGGAAAGCAGAAAGGTTTCATATGAATAAAATGTAATGCAATTTTACTGGGCTTTTGTCAAAGCAGGCCCACATAGAACTTTCTTGTGTGTGGCAGGCGCAGCAAATTTCTAAATCTTGACACCTAAATTGTGCTTTGTCAGTAGATTTGTACAAATACTGCATTTCAACTAACACATGCAAAAACATTGAGATAAAAAATATGTTTGCTTAGGAATCCTATATACTGTATTCACTGTAAAGTATTTCCTTTATGTTGACTCCATTAAAACCTAGTATCAAAATCCTTCTAATCATTGAGCAAACTAAGCGGAATAAGTGCATTTATTCAGTTAGATAATGGACCGGTGATGGCTCTGAAGCACCTGCTGCTGTAAAGATCAGATGGAAAATTGGCACAGACCCTCAGGTCACGTCACTGACTCTGAACAATATCTATCCCTACTTGCATCTTTTCGTCACCATTACACGGAATACTGTTAAGTTCACAACAATACCTTTAAACCTTCAGTGCAGTGGCTTTGTCTGTACATTCAAAAGTTCGGATCAGAAGTTTAGTGTATGTTTTTATTATAATACTTAACCTTTTGAATTGTGCTTTGTGATTAATAGTAGTTGAGTGTTTAGTACTTACAGTGGTAGGCGAGCTGCATTCACTGACTGACTGGCAAGTCTCCGAGGCCTCTGATGAAGCTGAACTTGATGACTTCTAAAGCAACAATAAATTAGAAAGAAAACAATGTTGACACAATCTGCTACATTTTCAGCATAAATAAGCGCTTATAGTCCAATGCTTGTACCTGGCTAGTAATGTCCGAGGGCATTGGGGAGGGGGGTTTTGAGTAGATGTTAGCGTCCTGAGACACAAAGCCGGAATCGTGAGAGGAGACGCTGCTGAGGCGATGCGCTGCAATGCCCCCTGGCGGTAGAGGCTGGTGTGGCAGGCTGCTGCGGTATCGCACCGAGGAGGAGGAGGAGGAAGAGGTTGGTGAGTGAGGCTGGGAGCCCCCACCTCCACTTAAACCAGCAATACTGCCTCCCCCCGACGAACGGGAGGCACTACTGTGGGCGCTGTTGACACTGCTGTGGACGGGGGAAGGTGCAAGGAAGCCAGAAGTGGGATGACAGGACGGACAGGATAGATGAACGTAGGATGTATAAGAGAGATGATTTTGTTTTTTGGAGAAATGCAATGAGGTCCAAAGGAGGATTTGTGGGAATGGACCGTTGCAGCGTTCCCCAGTAGTTAGGGAAGCCCACCAAGTGATACATTGATGTAACAAGTCAAAGCACACAGTTCCATCCCAGGATTTGACAACCCATTTGAGAGAAAGAGGGCAACACAAATAGACAAATAGGATTAGATGAAAGAGTAATGGTTGAAGGGGTGACAAAAGGAGAAGAAAGGGGAGGAGAGTGCGTGAGATCATGAGGATCACGGTGTGTTGCATGCTTTTAAGCTTCAGGCGACCAAAACTACACTCACTGACAGATAAAACATCATGGGACTTTTTCAGACAGAAATTTACACATTTACACAGATTTCTTTTTTTAAATAAATAACTGCAGGTGTCTGTTTCTCTGTCTGAAGACGTTTCTTTTGTGATTTCATTTAAATGAATATGACGGACAGACATGAAGGCACAAAGACAAAAGAACTGACAATCAAACATAAGCAACACAAAAAGCTCCTCTTTCTGATACATTTGGCCATATCGTTGGATGAGTACCTGCACATGCTGCTCTTGCGTGAGCTGGAGCTGCTCGGAGATGAGGGCGGAGTCTGATAGGACCAGGTATAGTCGGAGCCCTTTAGATCTTTAATCACCTGAAAACACCAAAGAAAAACGTGAAGCTAGGAGACACTGCAGTGTTTATTAGAGTGCTGTTGTATTTGTGCTGTACCTGTTCACTGGCAGGGGGCAGTTTGTGAGGGTCGGTTGTCAGCACAGTGAGGTCATCAATGATGGCCTGGAGGTGGGTGATCTCTCCTAACATGGCAATCTCTCCATTCTGCAAGATAACAAAAGTCCATATTATACTATTATAGAACCAAAAAAACTTCCCAAGCAGCTCTCATTCCATGTTTGTCCAACCTATAGAGTCATGGAAGTCAAATTAATTTCTTCATTATTTTCCATTGTGATTTGTGTTTGACAAATAAACATAATTCTGCACTTCTTTTTTTGTATGGGCTTGCTCATAGCCCCCAACTCAGCTGCCATGTGTTGGAGTTCACCCCGGTCTCATCCCTGCGCCTTCGTGTCGGGGATAGGTCTCTCACTGTTGTTTGTGCTTACGTGGCACCGGGACACCCTTCGACTGATGATCCACTTTGTAGTTGTTTCATCTGACCTCCGGTCGTATATCTTGGACACTCGGGTAAAGAGAGGGGCGGAGCTGTCAACTGATCACCACCTGGTGGAGAGTTGGATCCGATGGCAGGGAAGAAAGCTGGACACACTTGGCAGACCCAAACATACTGTGAGGGTCTGTTGGGAACGTTTGGCTGAGTCCCCTGTCAAAGAGATCTTCAACTCCCATCTCCGGCAGAGGTTCGACCAGATTCCGAGGGAGACTGGAGACATTGATTCCGAGCGGACCATGTTCTCCACCTCCATTGTTGATGCGGCCACTCGGAGCTGTGGCCGTAAAGTCGCCAGTGCTTGATGTGGCGGCAACCCCCAAACCCGGTGGTGGACACCAGAAGTAAGGTATGCCGTCAAGCTTAAGAAGGAGACCTATCAAGCCTGGTTGGCTCGTGGGACTCCTGAGGCCGCTGATGGGTAAGCGGGCGGCAACTCGGCTGGTTGTGGATGCAAAAACTTGGGTCTGGGAGGAGTTTGGCAAGGCCATGGAGAAGGACTATCGGTCGGCCTCGAAGAAATTTCTGGCAAATCGTTCGGTGCCTTAGTGCCTCAGGAGGGTGAACCAGTGCCCTGCCAACACTGTTTACAGTGGAGGTGGGAATCTGCTGACTTCAACTGGGGACACTGTTGAACGGTGAAAGGAATACTTAGAGGATCTCCTCAACCCCACCGACATGTCTTCCACTGAGGAAGCAGTGGAAGACATGTCTTCCACTGAGGATCTCCTCAACCCCACCGACATGTCTTCCACTGCTTCCTCAGTGGAAGACATGTCGGTGGGGTTGAGGAGATCCACCGACATGTCTTCCACTGAGGAAGCAGTGGAAGACATGTCTTCCACTGAGGAAGCAGAGGCCGAGGGCTCAGAGGTGAACTCGTCCATCACCCAAGCTGAAGTCACTGAGGTAGTTGGGAAGCTGCTCAGGGGCAAGGCACCAGGGGTGGATGAGATACACTGAGTACCTCAAGTCTCTGGATGTTGTGCGGCTGTCTTGGCTGACACGCCTCTGCAACATCGCGTGGCAGTTGGGGACAGTACCTCTGGACTGGCAGACCAGAGTGGTGGTCCCTCTCTTCATCGTAGTGTTCCATCTATTATGGGATTACACTCCTCAGCCTCCCCGGGAAAGTCTATGCCAGGGAACTGGAGAGGAGAATGCAGTGGATAGTCGAACCTCGGATTCAGGAGGAACAATGCGGTTTTCATCCCCGTCGGGCAACACTGGACCAGCTCTATACCCTCTCCAGGGTGCTGGAGGGTTTATAATAATATTAATAATCTTTATTTTTATATGGCGCTTTTCCACCCACTGTAGTAGGCACTCAAAGCGCTTTACATACATTAAGCTATTTACCAGTGTTGCAGAACATCACTGGAGGCAATGTAGGTTAAGTGCTTTGCCCAAGGACACAACAACAGTATGCGAGGAGCTCAAAGTAGGGCCGCTGCTCCTCCACATCGAGGAGGAGCCAGCTGAGGTGGCTAAGGCATTGTTTTGGATGCCTCCTGGATGTCTCCCTTGGTAGGTGTTCCGGGCATGTCCCACTGAGAGGAGACCCCGGGGAAGACCTATGACAAGACTATGTTTCTCGGCTAGACTGAGAACGCCCTTCTGCCCCACCGGAAGAGCTTTTTTCTTGAACAGTTAATATAAACAAACTGAATGACTCATCAAAGTTAGATTTATTATTATTGGGAAATGAGGTTAATGCAAAAAAGCAACAGCAACCACCACTTACATAATGTTAGAACAACATTTTTTAATGTTTTAACATATGTCTGTTTTCATCAAATATATGTTTGCTCAGAATAAACTTAACTAAAAAAAACAGTCTCATGATGAAAGTAATGAATGTTGCCTTTTTAGTGTTGTTTTCACTGGCCCCATACAAAACATAAAGCCAGAGTCACCCCCTGTCCTGCTCCTGTCTGCTTCTCCAAACTTGAGCATGTGATTCCATAAGCAATATATTTCTAAGCATGTCCTAGAGGCCCTTTAACAAAATATGTGACAATTCCTTTAATTTAAAATCTACAAAAATGACAATGAAATATTAAAATATGTGAAAACAGTGGCATAGTTTATTAAAAACAGAAAATATCCCGCACTTAATGCTCTTCTTTGTACTTATTAAAAGTGTTAAATCAACTGTGTCATGTCATTGAGCACTACAATCACTACAGTCATTGTCAGTGATGTACATAGACCTTCAAAACTCAAAGTAGGTCTTCAGTACATTTATGCATTAATGTAATTCCTCTTAGTATATGGTTTTATACTAAGAAAAACCAGAGGATATTACTATCTAGACATATTGCTATTTCTTATGCTCTTGTGTTTTCATATCTTGTGTTTCTTACCACCACTGGTTGGAGAAAGCCGATAAAAGTGCAGAAACGGCCCCTCTCCTCGACCAGAGCGCGGCGCACGGCTTGCTTCTCCGTCTCCTCCATCAACAGGCACATGTCGGTCACATCCTGCATGGCACTGTCCAGCTGAGGCTGCAGGTCCCCTCGGCCTGGGGCACCAGGGGTAGATGGGAGGTGGTGAGAGAAAAACAATGTCTTCAAGTCTCTTTTGAATGAGTACGATCAAACAGTGATGTAACATGTGGATGGAAAATTACTTATGGTTATGGTAGAGTGGGTGCGTGCTGTGAAAATAACATTTTTCTTCAAATTTTTTATATTGTGTTATTGAGCTTATATTTTTTGAACAATCTGACATTTATGAATGTTTTGGCTCATTTCTGTGCACGCACAAAAATTGTTATGAGTGTGATTAGCCTGCCTATGCTCTGCAGGATATGCTATATTCTAAATAATATCTAATACAGATGACAATTTTTTTTTATTAGTGCCTGTTGAAAATATAACTTAGTTTTGATTGTTGTGCAGTCTTTTATTATCTTTTTTTAAGAGTTGTTCATGTGTATTCTAAGTGGGCACAGTCAGTGAACCTTTTTCTCTTAAAGAACATACTCAAAACCAATTAGTAATAACTTTGTGTCATAAATTGAAGCACAACTGTTGTTTGGTGTAGGGCTGAATAGTTTCAATATGATGATGTAATCATGTTGAGAAAGCAAGCCATGCACAAACCTATAGTAATACAGCAAGTAATGAAAAGGCAGCAGTGAAAGATGAAAGCCTGTAGTGTCACTACAAAGAAAATCGTAGCAGCTACAGAACTCAGGCAGGACGAAAAAACTATTACAACATGCATTGTCAGTACCAGAATACATGGTCTCCAGCTTCTAAGAAGACTATGAAGTTATGCTCAGTAATGATTCTACTTAAGGTGAGCTTGTGAAAGAATAATGGCTGATTTCTAATATACAGAAAAGAAGTCTATGACAAAAATAAATCTAGTATTTGCTGGGTTTGTGCCTTTACATGCAATTAAGTGTTGCTCAGGAATTGGATGAGCAGAGGAGAAGTCAGCAGTGAAAACATAAAAGCTGTAGCAAACGACTAGATACTGAATACTTACCCTGTATCTCTATTACAGGGAGAGAAATACCACAAGGTGGGAGGGACACCGAGAAAGAGCGACAGTGAGACAGCAAAATGAAAGCAAAATAAAGAGGAAAAAGAGAGAGAGAGAAGGGAAGTGGGGCAGAAATAGCAGAACTCATTGTTACGGTTAGTACAAGGAAGCCATCACATGACAGCCACTGTGCCACAGGTTAAAGCAAACAATACTGCTGCAACCAAAAATGCATTTACTGAATAAAGAGAGACCAAGCTGCAGCAAAAGGAACACAACTGTCCAGTTAAACTGTCTTCGGTTTAATAGACATTGACAAATCATGTATTATACATTAAAACAAGAATGCATTGAAATTAAATTCTAAGCATTGAGATTATTCTATGTATATACCTGCAATGCAAGTCGACGCGAAGTATTTCACTGTTATACACTATATGTGTATGCACTAATTCATTGGCTACTTCACTAAACAAGTGTTTCAAGACAAATGTGGAAAGTCATGCAGTTCTACTTTTTGCCACTAGATGAGGCTAGTAATCCATCTTTCCCAAAGGAACTGTTGACTTCAGTGAATTAAACACATATGTATGTCAGGACTGATCCTGAAGAATGAACCTGTGCCAGGTGAAAATTTCTAGGGTTTTTGATGCAAGACACATTCCACTGGACATAAACCTGATATCCGGCCAGTCAATAGAGAGTAGTCAATTTAAAATGGCTGATGGTTACCTTTGCGAGCTTTCTTCTGAAGTTTCATGGTATCAGATGACTTCTTTTTGATCTCATGGCGTGATCTCTTGTACTCTGGAAACAATATCAACAGAAATGCTCTAATGATTGGAATTCCAGGTTCCCATGGTGATTTGTGATTAATAAGTATTATTAATTAGCTGCAACTAGTAACAAGCAACAACATACAACTTCATATTGGTGTTTTATTTGCCTTTTGTATGATATAGATTATTATTAAATGTGAACAATATTAAAGCACATGAGGCCAGTGAAAGGTATTATACATATTAGCATTGCTAGTCAGTTTTGCATTGACACCAGCACATAAACAAATCTCTCTATTGATGAAACAACAAAGGTTGCACATCTGAGGTTATATCAAAGTGAATACACACTCAAAAGCAACTGTGTGAAGTGAAGATCAGAGGAGTACTTTTCTGTTTTCAAAAGGCGTCAAATGGCATTGGATTTTATAAAATGTTAACACATTCTCTGAGTTTGCCTCATAATAGACTCCTGATGCTACATGGAAACACACTGAGGAATGGCGGCTATACTTCCAGGTATAGTGAGTACAGTCTGCCAGAGTCTTACAGAGTCTTAGCATCATGATTTTAAATCTGTACCTTTGGCATGATCCTTGTCCAGCTGGTTAGCGGTCTTCTTCCAGTCCTCAATCTTGTCCTGAAGAGGTGTGATCAGACCCTCCATCAAAGCGCTGTGGACAAGAGCAACACATTTGTAGCCACAACACACGAATACATATTTACCATAACTTGTTTCAGTACACCATGCTATGTTGCAGTAAATGTAAATTTTGTCAAAATTTAGATAAGACTGAAATTGTGTTTTTTTTTTTGTTCTTTTGTTTTATCTTTTGGGTTTTATGGTTCAATTATGTCCAATAAAGTAATGGAAATATTCGTACAATTTTAAATGAGGTCACTCCCCCCTGCCTTTGTATTAGTGTAAACGTATTTTCTGTCATATTTGGAGTGACAAAATGTTTTTTCTCAGTCTGACTGATGCTAAATACAGCCCACTCTGTCTTTGTCGGGCAGTAATAAATACTGGTATCGCCTTCAAAGTGCCCCATCAGAATAGACATATATTATAATTATTGTTCAAATCAGTGTAATAGCTCTGCAGTGGAAAAGTCATTAAGGTAATGTATGGAGAATGGAAACAAGAACAAACAATGGTCTAACATCTGCTCTTGTTGGGGTTTTCTGATTGATCTCAATGGCATTCCAGTAGTTGCATTTATTTACACTGCTGGGACTTTGTAGAGCTAGAGCAATGAAAAGTAGAAGTCTTTGCTCAGAGACTTAAAAAATCAGAATCTTACTTTGTGAACTGGCGAAGTTTAGCCTCAATGCTGCGATGCCTCATGCACATCCTGGTCAGAGCTGAACCAATATCTCTGGTTGCCCCTGAAAAAAAAAAAAAACAGTTCCACATGATTAGATGTATTTTTAATAAATCCATTGTGTCACAGTGCCAACTAGTCACAAAGTGCCCTTTTCCGCTTCATAGTTGTGATGAATATTTACATTAAACTTACTGTTAAATATTAGTGCTTTCAAACAGATGAGCAATACCCTCATTCAGACAGTATTTACAAAAGACAAACGTGACTCTAGAGATCCAACACACACTCAGGGCTTCATCCAAATAAAGTAGCATCTTGTGAGTCCATGTGTAACCTAGATCCGTGAGTGCTGAACCTGCAACTGTAAACACAAGTCTATTTTAAGAAAGAGCAGGTCCCTGTGGAAAAAGCTGACCCCGGTAAGAAAGTCAGTTTAAGTAATGGCAGACGGCACCATTTTCCAAACAAGGCATTTTCAATCACTGGGACTGTACACGTTCAGGGCCAATAGGCAAACACGAGCCAAGCTTCATCCCTTTGCTATGTGTTAAAAGACTTTGGAAAAGTGGTAGTGTCAAACAGAAAACCAGTTCAAAAAGGGCACAGCAATCACCGCTTCCACTGAAATGTACACAGATCAGATCAGATCAGCCAAATGGGATTTCCTCATGACAGGCTGTTTATCATGAGGCCTTATATGGACTTTCATAATAACTGAGCATTGGTAAAGTAGATTCTATTTTAAGATTTTCTGTCTAAACTGGAACTTGCAACATTGGGAAGTTGGACAATTTAAAAATAAAACAAATGTTTAACTTGTTGATAATTTGCATCAAAGAAGGCATTGGCAGAAGGCAACAGATGGCTAACTATACCCATACACTTTGCAAAGTACGCTTAGTATCCTTTTCTCTTCACAACAATTTCCACTAATAATTGGTTGAAATGGGGCAGACTTTATGCTCTGATTAAATGCCTCAAATTGCTTCCAGAGGCAGTTTATTCTGTGTCAATTGGTTGTATCCCCTGGAAATCCAACTCAAATCCACAAAGACTAGACTGATTCATTGTTTAAAATAGAGAAGAAAAAAAGATGCAAGAATGTAAACATTCAAGATTAAAGAATGTTGTTATGTGTTTGGTCAATTTGGTTATGTAAGAACTGCAAAAGATGCAATAAAACAGAATTTAGGCATGGTTGAAATTACTGAGGAAGGTCCCTACTTGGGTTAAATGACCCAGAAGCATGGCAGCCATGACAAGAACCGCTGTGAAAAGGTGATTCATTGCTTCCATTCAGATCCACTTTAGCATAGAATACACTTGACTAGACCCCATTCACAAAAAGTTACTGCTTCCCCATGATTCCTTCTGGGTGCAATAAAATGGCACACAATATGACCAGTCACACAAACTATGAGTTCAGTTACTGTAGAATATATAGATAAAAAGGCAATTAATACACAGCACATTATAGCAAACCTGAAAAACCTGAAAGTGCCTTGCTTCACGGATACAGCATCCAAGCATCATTATGAATCCTACTTATTGGATATCTGGAGTGGCATGAGCCCTAATGTAAACGTACAAATTGAAGGAGGTAAAACACATTTCTGTACATGCTCACACCAATTCACAGTAGTATATGCACAAATAGTAACACAGTGTTGGTCAAATCTAGAGAGAAGAGCTCCATTCATAATTAACAAATTCCTTCCTTACGCCTCCTGTTCTACCCGGCAACCATTCATTAAAGCTGAGACTCCCCTCCCATACACACACATAAAGTGCTGCATGTGTACGTCTATACTCTGTGAATGCCGATCAGCCTTAGAGCTGAAACAGTATTTTGAACCTCCACCTGATGTTGATACAAAATCCCAAATCAGTAAATGTGATGCAAAGGGAGCAGAATGCAGTCACAAAAGTCATATCTGGGATGTTTTGCAGTAAAGCATGGGGAATACTGGGAGAGGAATGAGAGAGGAAGAGATGGAGAGATGAGAGGGGCTGTAGACGAAAGAGGTCACTTTGCACATTTTAATGAGATGACTGCCAGAGACAGAACCATGGGACCGCACTTGGAAAGCATGAATATGTGTGTTTATGGCTTTCTTCCAGCTTGTTTATTATTACCACACTGTTGAGACTCAATAAGAGAGCGACAACTAGACAGGAGCTCACATCTGAACGGTGCAGTAAGAAGATGAACATAGTTATTAAATAATTCAGGGTAAATCCATCTCAGAAACATGGATAAGCAAAGCAATGTGTAGAAAACAGAATTGCAACTGGACTTCAACAATTTGTTGTCCACAGCCACAGAGACATTGAAAGTTATTGTGCAAATAGCAATTGACTGACATTTAGAGCTTTTTTGTTATTCTAGTAGATCAGGTTTGAATCTTTGCACTATGTCTATAGATTCACAGATTCTCAAGATTATCAGTCATCCAGATCCTAATGTAATAAAGGCATTACTATAGTTTACTGAGCACTACGGACTATGAGATCAGACAGACCAATGTGGATCAGGAAAAGTAGTTTCTGTCCACCAATCATATCGACAGTTTGGTTTATTTATGGTGCAAAAACACATTTATGGACTTTTAGACAACTAGCAATGATAAAACTCTGTTTTAAAAGGATGTTAAAGAGGCACTTTGTAGGTTTTTCACTTTGACAGAACAGCTTTGGAGTCATTGTGATGTTAACGGCTCATCTCGTGGTGAATGGGGTCTGTCCCAAACACCTCTGGTGGAAAAATCAGCAAAATGTGTGCACCGACCACCTGCATCTTGGATTAAAAAGTCTCAGGTCTCACAATAAACAAACAGGTTTACAATACTACAAACAAAAACACACAAACCCAGGCAGTCTCAGACATATATGTGTGTGTGTGTGTGTGTGTGTGTGTGTGTGTGTGTGTGTGTGTGTGTGTAATTTATCGTTTCCCCCTGTGTTTACATCAGGGACAGCATCAACAGCATATATATAAGGCTGGAGCTGATTTTAAAACCAGTATTTGACTTTATTCACCGATAAGCACAGGGCCAGGATTGTTTAAAAGCATTGCCCTAAAATGCTGCATAGTCTGCATTAAAATAACTTTATAGCAGTTTCCATGACAGCAAAGATCTCAGTTTATTAGCTTTTGTCTCTTGCTACATAAAAAAGTATGTTTGAGATTCAGAAAAAAGAAAAAGAAAAAATAAAGAAAAAAGGGAATAGCACACAAACACAACTATGCAAACCAGGAAAGGGCAATAGAGCAGACAGAGTGGGAAGTGAAAATCCACACACATTCAGTCCCACTCTAAAACATATGTTCTATTGGTGTCTGGTATATAAATGCTTTTAATGCACTACACCAAAAGGACTTTAAGACCAGAACCTTTATAAAGATCTATTTAATAATGAATCCAAGGCCTTCCTGCTGGTGGCAACGAAAATTGTGCAAAGGCATTCATCAGCCTGTGCCCTTATATTTGCAATGTTAAGCAACAATCTAAACCAAATCATCTATAGCTCTGTATGTGCGCCCTCATCTGTCAGTCGACACAGAATGTGCCTTCATTATACCAACATTAGTAGATTGTAAAAAAAAAAATAGTTTAGCAATCAGTTTTTTTTGTAGATTTTAAGAATGCCGTCCCCGACGTTGTATTAAAGTGGAGTCATCATTGCAGTAAACAACTAAAGGAACAGGCTTGGCCAAGGTCATATTTCAGCTTGAACTTTTAGAAAGAGACCATGTCCTCAAAAAGTTTAATCAGCTTTGTCTCCGCCAGGAATGTAAGGAATCCAGGGGCTTTGGCTTCCTGAATGGCAAAACAAGCGAGTGTTAATGCCAAAGCAGGTGAGGCTGCAGTTGCCACGGTTACCGACGTCTGCTGCAGCCACCCATCTGCTCCCTCAGTATCTGCTGTGCAGTGACACAGCAACAATAAGAGCATGGGTGACAGGGAGAGCTAAAGACACTGGCAAAGACAAAGAAGGCCAAAGTACAGAGTGATGAGACAGAGTAAAAAGAAAGACATCGAGCCACTGCAGCAGATAAATCAGACTTATTCATGAGGCCTAGATTCTCTTCTGGCTATAAAACCCAAGCAGAGATTGTTCTTTCCAAAAAGCAAGCGGCCAGTCACCCCAAACAAGTCATCAGTCTGATAAAGCTACACTCACTCAAGTAGATTCCACTGTAAATGCTGTGCCACAAACCTTGTACTGCATGCTCAAGGAATGCATTACAACATGAAACACTACACTAAAGCAATAGGCCTCACAAGGACTTGGATTCAATCGATAGACAGAAGAACAAAAGCTCGCCATCATATGAGTTTCCAGGTTTACTGCCTATAACATGTACACACATTAATATGATGATCTGAATTATCAATCTGATATAAATGCATTGTGTCACTGTCTGGTATCTACCAGTTGTCTTAGAAAGGTGCATGGTTTGTTGCTGATCCAACACAACACACATTAAGAAGACTGTTTATTAGGTGCCATTATAGTGTCAGTCATTTATGATAGGTATGTTCATTTATATAATGAAAAACATCACAGGGGCATCAGGTCGAAAGACATGCAGACGCCAGTCAGTCAGACAACCACATGCATAACTCTTGTGTTTAGATAATGACATACCACACCATATCTAACATAGAACAGAAACACATGCCGTGTTCTGTAACAGGCATCTTTCTTTCATTATTGGGTCCTATAGGATATTTTTTATTGCTTCCACCTGCTAGCAAAAGGCTATGTCCAGATGATAACGCAAGCTTCAACCAAAAGGCTTACCCATAACTCATACACTCAAATACCAGCCTTGAACTATGACCCCGACTATGGACCCATGACATTAGTCAGTACGTCAATGCGTGCCACTTCTTAAAACATGTCAGCACACACCTGCTAATGCAATAAAATTCTTGAGTGGTACTGAATGAGGCAAACATTCTCCGGTTTTCACAAACTGCTGTCTAAATAGCAACATATTATTATCAAATAACTACAAGGCTACTAAAAAACTCATGATAGAAGACACATCTGTTGCGTTCAGTCCCAGTGACCCATTAAACGATTGTCAATGTGAGCAATCAATGATCTGCTCCAGTTTCCTTGATTTTAATGCATTCTAAATTCTATCAGCAGTGGCCTCAAAACACAATAATTTATTGACTAAGATTAGACAAGCTGGAAAGTTTACTTTGCTAAAAGAAGTAATTCCTAAACCATGCTAGTTTGGCCAGTACTGTGGTTTAACTTAAATACTAAGACAATATTTCTTGAAGACAATTTCAGTAACCTCTTGGATGTAGGTTAAAAATGCTTGTAGTAGCCACTTCTTAAGATCTTATAAGAGGCTAATAGAGGAACACTTGTGCAGTCGAGTGATACATGTGAAATGACAAGGCTGCTTAGAATACTTTTTGTTTTAATCAAACTGCCTAAATACTTAAATTGAGCATAAAAGGAAAGCCCTTGTCAACATTAAGCGGGGAAAACATTTCTTTTTTTGCCTTATGTCTGCGCAAACAATTTTATAAAATAGAAAATCACTGGGGTAGGCTACATGTTTTTGGTTCTGTTGAATTTTTCTTATTTTTGCAACTGCTTTGGCACTGACCACCAATAAAGTACTTGGCACTTTGCAGGTGGGACCTGTTTATGGTCTGTCAGCTTTATGTCTCATTTTTGTTCTCCCTTGACGCAGATGCTTGTTTGACAGAGAGACAGGAAGAATGTTTGTTTTCTGTCATGGGAATACCCATCCAAGCAACATGACAGCCTGAAGCACTCCTTTAAAAGTGCTGAAGCCATAACACTCCATGACAGAAGCTATTTTCCATGGTTTGACTTCACAGGGATTCATTTTGTTACAAACAGAGGTTACTCTACCACATTTGATATTGTAACTGAGACCACACTTCACAACAAATCATTTTTATTGGAATATTTGATAGAGTCTTTTGATGGTTAGGGGATAAGAAGCTAATCCAAAGCTTCAACCCAAAACTTGCACTTTAAAGTTATAACCCGTATACATTTCCTGTGTGGCTGTTCTAATGCTCCAGGATCACAGAGAGCGGCTGGCACATGACCTCATCAAAGAGCGGGCCCTAACACAGAGGAAGTCCACTGCCGGGTAACTTCACAACTCTCACAAACAAGCACCACTTGAACTCACATTCGCAAACGAACCCAAAGCCGGCGCCGTGGAGCCATTAGGAGGCAGGATACTGTGGAACAGAAAGAGAGCTGCTGTAACGGTTTCGAGTGCAGTCAGCTGGCCCTGGGAAAGCATGCACATTCTCTGGCTTTGGTTACAGAAGCTTTAAATCTCTCTCTCAAACACACACACACACACACGCGCACACACATATACACACACACACGTACACACACACACTGTCCCAGAAGGCCAAACCAGGACTGAACGGCATGCCTCCAGACATGGCATGCTTCCTCCTAAAACGGGAACAGGGTCAAAAGCAGTTTCGCTAAAAATACACATGATTTAACATCGAAAGCTAAGATAATAGAAAGCGTTGCTAAGGTCAACATTACAAGAGAAAACCAGTAAATATATCATATAACAAACAAAATGTTCTGTATTATATTTAAAGCACATCTGAGACCCCATCTTAATTATTACTGGTAAAGTTCTGAACCTTCAACATTTCTCTGTTAGGTAGTGAATGGGAATTAAGTTGTACGTCTAACCAGCATTTTAGACAGACATGAGCTCAAAAGAGTGTAAATTCAAAGCAGACCCCCTGACGTGTCCTTGAAAAGGAAACTGAATGCTGCCCAGCTTTCTATTGGTGCATGACCTCACTAATGCATCTAAAAACACTCCTCCCTTATCATCGACAAGCCCAGTCCCAGTATTATCACTATGTACATCACTGCTGCACACACCCCTTCCTGGTATCCAGCAACCGGACACTACAACCCAATCAATAATAAGGACAATCAATTGAAAATACATTTATGCACCTTGACAACTTGCTATTGATCCGCTGTCTTTTTCCTCGTCAATATAAATTACTTTTTATGTATTCATTTGTTGTCTAATTTTACAGAGACAACAACTTCCATGCAACCTTCTCTAATCTTATCAGTGATGCATTTAGACCTTAAACTCTAACCACCTCAAAGCAGGGGTGCAGATCGGATTTTTTAACTGGCAGGGACGGACCAAGCCGTCAGCAAATGACTTTAACTAAATTAGAAATAGTGCCATATCATGCGGTGGCGCAGGTCTGGCGGTGATCATTTTTTTTATGCCTAACGCAGCTACCTTGTTGCTGGTTTCTGCCAGCAAGGGCTGGTGGTAACATACTGATCTAACACAGCTGATCTTAACCTGCGAGGCATGAGGCGGCAGACGGAGCGGGAGTAGCAGTGTTGAACTTTAATTAGAACTAGTGCTGAAGTACTGTAGTTACTTTATGCAATTTGAGTTAATGGTTTGCACTAAAAAGCCATTGTGGGATTTCTGATTGACATTATAGATAAAAAACAATGAACAAAGGTAAAAAAAAAGGCCTTTGTTATTTTTTTTTAAATGTCTAAGAATAATTCAAACTATTTGTTTTAATTTATTGATTAGAATTAGCTCTTTCAAATAATCTGTGACACGTTAAGAACTATATTTTTTTCCATTGCCCATAATTTAAGATCATAAACAAGCATAAACATGATTTTGTAAACATGATCTATATTCTCCGTGCTATAAAGTTTACATTAATAAGAGGATATAAAAAAGCTTGTGTAGGCCTTTTTTTGTTGTTTGGACAAATTAGCACCACACAATACCGTACAATACACCTCAGTAAACCTATACAGTACAGTACAGTAGATTATAATGTTATGCCAGGATCCTAATTTAGTTTTGAAAGTCCAGATAAAACTATTATTTCTTGACAATAAATTGTTTTATCCAACCATTCTCTTTGTGTTCCTTCACTGTGTTTGATGCAAAAGCTTCTTGTCATTAGCTTGTCACATTAGCTATTCCCCATAACAAAATATTCTGCCACATTTGGGAAAGTCAGCAAACATAGGATACTTACATTGTTCGTTTAAAAAAAAAACACGAGGTGATTGATAATTTTTTTTTACAGTTAGTAAAAGTCTGGAAAAACCACCTGCTGAGTCATAGACAAAAGTATAGTGTGCGTTTATTGACAACAGAACAGCGTGTAGTGAGAGCGTGGGTACAAAATAATGGTGACTGGTAGATTATTATTGTGCTTTAGGGTTGGAAAGTCCGATTCTTTTCCGCAAACGCAAAGTTTTTGCAATATTAAAGGAGCGGCTGCAGCGGGCTGATGTATAGTTAAATGAAACCCTGATTAATGTATTTGTTATGGGTCAGAATCTGTGCCATCTGCGCACATGCTTCAAAGTCACCTGACAGTAAGAATGCTGAACAGTGAATTCTTCAGTTTTAACAAAGCCCCTGTTTCATCTAGTGCAGACTGCAGTCCTTCTCCAACTGTTGAGTGGCTGATTTTCTGAGCTGTCTGCACTTTCTAACCTCTCGAGGATAGACAACACATGATCTTAAAGAGCTGTCACTGCTCTGTATGATGTCTTAAGATCCACTTGGTTTGAAGTTCTACAGGGTTCAAATGAATTATCTCCATTACACAATTTTGGACCCGATGCACAGAGATAGCCAGCTTAAAGTTGCAGCCAGTGTTCAGTCAATTGGATTGTTATAGTTGACTGCTTTTATATAAGATGCACTGTAAATATAGCTTGTTGGAGTATTTAATGTGTGCATACTGTATCTTGTCTCAGTTTGTGACAATTACAAGGTTAATTGATGAAAATATGTTGCTTATTGATTCTGATACGATTTTAACCAAAATCTATTTCAACCAAAATCTAAAGTATCTTAAATATGAATTACCTTTAGGATTGTAGTACATTAGGCTGGTCTTAATCTTGAGACAGTCATTTTTATAAGTCAACATTTCAGACTCAAACTCTTTTTATTCTGTCTAGGTCATAAAGGTCTTCAGACCACATCATGGCTCATTTGTCCACATTATTCTTTTTTCTACCTTAATTTAAAAAGATCATTCTAACTCAATCTTGTTCTCAAAGGTAATCACCATCAATATGTTCAAACTTGGTTTTAAGATGGGTCAGAATTTTGATTTTGATTTTGATTTTCTCTGCTATCTCTTCCAGAAGTCTTGCCTTGATCAGTCTGGTGCCATCATGACTACAACACTATGAATAAAACACACCAAATATACTTTTGTACTACCTGCTGCTTGCACTTGTAAATGTCACCTTTGTTATTATTGTCTGGGTTTCAATAAGAAGGACAAACAAGAAGAGGAACAAATAAAATTAAAACTGGTTTCAAAATGACTTAACATTCTTGTTAAAATGTTAATTGTAGGATATAGTATGAAAAATATTCAGAACACATAATCATTTGCCTTTTACTCTCAAACACATTGCCCCCAGGCTGAAACATGTTATAACCTTGCTCACATGCTGCTGCGCATGCTAAACACACACTAAGGTTTGCAATCATGACAAACATACATGATTCTGAGCCTGCATGTAAAAGGTGTTTGCAATTCTCTGCTCATCCACACTCTATTTACACGCTGCTACGCTAGGCATGCATCACACTGCAAACCTGCCTACTGCATACTGCAATATGGCTTTACATCCGGTAACACTTTCTCACACTATTTTAATAACATCCCCATGTTACAGAGCACAATAGCTACCAGGCATTGCACAGATGGTATTCAGTGTATTGATGCCATGCCGTCTGCTTTAATGCATGTGCAGTTCTCCTGGTACACTGTCACTAATGCATCACTGCTTCATGTCTGGCAGATCAAAACATACATCACGTAAAGTAGTAAATGGGAAGCAATCATCTCAAATCTTTTGACATCTCTAATATGATTATGAAAGCATAAGAAAATGGTTAATTACAACAAATTGTGTAGCTGCAACGCAAGTCTAGTCAAGACCAGGCTGGGCTGTGCTGAGTCACACACTGCAGTGGTCTAAATATAGCATTGTGGGTAATGTAGTCGGGGCATCTATGCACTTATGACCCCCCCTGCAGATAAACTATTAGTCAACCGGATTCAGGCTAAATTAGTAGAATAAGAGAACAATGGGTCATTGCTCCAGCAACTGACGTTTACTGATTTTAATCAAATAATTGTCACTGTGCATCATGTCAGCCTCTTCAATTTTGCTATTCCTCCTTAACACAACCACAACCTTTTATATTTCAAACAATTTGCTGATGGTTGTAGCTAGGTGAAGACATGTTCTCTCAACCCACGAGCTTAAGAAAGCAAGCAACCTTGCACAGAATCTCATCCTAACACTGTTACATAGAATATCAAATACAGTCCACAAGGTTTACTTTAAAAAATAACCTCAAGTGTGAGTCTTTAAACAGACAGACAAAGCCCAGACCGACCTTGCAGACAGCACAGTGAGTTATAACATTTAAAAGCAATAAAAGAGCACAGAAGAAAAACACTATGTCATCTGTGAGCGCCACTGTTGCCATAGTAACCTACTGAGCTTGAGAGCTGCAGTGAAAGAAGACAGGGTGAAGGCAAAGGGTAAAATCAAATGAAGTATAATGCAGAGAGAATGCACAGACCGGAGGAGGTATGGTTACATGTAATACACTCAGCTAAGTGTGCATTATTAGACAAAGAGTTGAAAAGATCAACAGATTTATGTATAAGTTTAAATGAACATTAGTCCGGTGATATGACATTTAATTCAATTACAATTTTCATCCCAATTTCTTTGCGGTTTGTCATTTAATATTGTTCATGTTTTGCTGTGTTTTGTAACATATAGAATAAATCTATTCAAAGGAGGGAGCAGTAAAATGTGTGTGTGCCGACTTCGGTTATCACATCTGGCTTATGGTTGTTAATGCAACAGATTCAAATTCTCACTAACTCACATGATCCTGCACCCTGTCCTCTAAAATGTCTGAGAAGTCATTGATAGTACTCTCAAACCCACGGATAAAGACATACAAATGCTGCCATGAGATGTTTATAAAAACTTGAGGGACAATCTCAACATTGTGCGGCTGAACATAAAGACAAATAAACAGAGTGCTGGAGTGAGTACACATTCTCACACACTTTGCCATGCACAGCACTCCTCAGAGCAGCCTCTTGTCTCATTAAACAGGACTTGGCCTGGGAGCAGCAGGACTCACCGAGCCCAGCTTCCCATGCTTACTGCGAGAGTGTGCAACAGAGCATGTCTTGTGCCGTTGACCTCTGGGACAATACTGCACTGTGACATGAGGAAATGTCCTTAGAGAGCTGCCAATGACAGAGACGGGATGGAGGGATGGAGGCTGGCTTTGGGAAGAGTGATGGGGCCATAGAGGAAGAACTCAAGTTTGGATGGGTGAGAGAAAAGCCCAGTAGAAAAAGTGGTGGAAGGGAGAGAGGGGGGCGTTCACTATGGCCCAGGCTTAATTAAAGACAATATTGTTGTTTTTGTAGCCTTCCACAACAGGGAGAAAAGGAGAAAGAAAGAAAGAAAAGAAACCACATTTGTCTATAATTAAGACAAATATTAAATAAAAAGTGATTGTTTCTGTCCTACAGTCATGTGGAGCTAACCTCATATTTCATGTTAGTTCCAGCTCCTAATGATTCCCCGGATACCTCAGCGGGGTTAGAAGAAGGTCACTGGTGAACTAATCCTGCTGCGAGGACAGTTAAGTATAGCCACACTGAAATGTTTGGAGTGTATCAGATCAAACGTACCTCTGCTTCTCTGTGAATGACATGCAATCTGTGAAATGCAATTAAGCGGTTGCTCTCTCAAATTTCTCCTCTCCTCCTGGCAACAACATGGCTATTTTTTTTCTCTGCCACCACTTTCCTCTCCCGTTCTCATACATGCTCATACACACTCCCTCTCCCTGTTGCCTGGCAACCCCGGTCGTAAAAGAGATTCCTCTTGTGATTGGATGAAGGGACAGCAGATTCATGTCAGAGGAAAAAAAGGTTGAGATGTGGCATCACTGATATCAGATTTTACAAATATTTGAGACAGTCACTGAGTATGCATTTTCTGCTCATTAGGAGCAGTACGAGAGTCACTGTGTCAATAGAACGCCACTTAAACAGGCTGAATCATCCGTGTGTCCACAGTGGCTTGGTGTGATCTGAATAATGACATGACAC
Source organism: Neodontobutis hainanensis (assembly GCA_024349245.1). NCBI lineage: Eukaryota > Metazoa > Chordata > Actinopteri > Gobiiformes > Odontobutidae > Neodontobutis > Neodontobutis hainanensis. The sequence goes on along the minus strand of JALDNG010000002.1, from coordinate 13,162,565 downwards.
ATGGGGAAGTAGCAGAATGTCCCAAAAACAGTCTTGTTGAGTTGTATGTGTGCGACATGTACTATTGGTGTATAAAATAACAAGGGTATGTCTGAGATACCTCTCTCATTGTTTTGCAGCTTTCATCTAGTGCCCAATGCCCAGGCAGGTCCACTTCCAGCGATGCAAAAGGTTGCACTGCACTTAAAAAAATAAAAATAAAAAAGGCTTCAAATATAACGCAAATGCATTTGATTTGTGGTTAATTTTCCTAGTGTGCATTAGGAGTTGTACCACTTAAAGCACTACAGAATCAGTTGTCCTTAACTGAGCTCTAAGACATTGTAACCTAACCAATTCACTAATCCAGCCCTGATAGCATGTACTAGAAAATGAATAAACACCTTAAATGAAGACTATATGCTTTATATTCAGCATTCTTCGCACACCATTCACTTTGTCATTTTGTTGTAGAACCAGGCCTTTTCCCAGGGCCAAGCAGCTAACAGCTAATAAGAGTGTTACATAGTTAATTACAACCAATGAATACTGAATGTTGTGGTTTAAACATTATGCAAACAACAATAGTTTAGATTAAAGAGCTCATGCACTGGATGTTATTATTTTAACCAACCTTTGATCAAATAACTAAGAGGTACGGTTAGTGCAGACAGTATGATGAGCCAGGGCTGTATCCTTCTACTGCTGGTGGAGAGATAAGCAAACTTGTTTACAGAATGTGTTATAGTATGCATTGTTAACTTCCCTATATGCATATTTCTTTTGTTCATAAAAGATTTTGGTTTATGTTTAAAATATGTGTTTTTCTCCTTTCTACAGATTGACTCTGCTGCTGGTCCTCATCAGAGGAGTAACATTTAAAGGCTAACACACCAACTCTCTGGACCTACCCTGACATGGGTCAGCAAATAAAACACCTACTGCTTAAACAAGCACCTTTATGCTACAGAGCTGTGGTGGTCAAATGTGTTGATTTCAGTGACAAATGCATTTAATCTTTAACAGACTAACACACAATTAAGCACTCAAAGATCTGTGTGTTCAGCAAGTTCGAAAAGAATATTTCACATCTTCCACATTACTCTTTTCACTCTTGGTTATGCTTGGATTTACACAATCACAATCATAATGCGAGCATGGTATTAACGGTCCTTTACACCAGCTCTGTCTTTAGGGATAGCAACTGCCTCAAGTATAACGCTTTCTCTGTTGTTTCGTACACTATACAGTCATCTTTTTAGTGGCTCGGAACAAAACTCATCTGTTGGCCTCAGTCACTTCCCCACTATTAAACAATTTAATGTCTCTTCCTGCACACTGCACCACTGTGCCTCAAATCAGGCCTCTCTGTCCTCAGCAAATCAATCAGGCTTCTTCTTGTTAAACTATAGTCAATGCAGATGTAAATGCAAATACAACCATGTCAGATTAAAATTCCTACGATGGTAAAATCCAACACTTGAGACCACAGCCAGGATCTCTGTGTCAGACCGCTCGTATTATAAGTGGTAGCATTTCTTCAAAATCAAAACCACATTTCCCATAAACTTCATTGCTTCCTGCCCCCCAGCTCCTTCCTTCAGCTTTACAAATGGAAAAAAACACGTTGGAAATGAGATTTCCATCCTCCTTTCTCTGCTTTCCACCATCTGTAGCTAAGATAAACTCGGCCTCAATTCTTGTTTAGTGCTGTGAAGCCTAGTAAATAATCAGTTCTGTTCTTTTCCCATTTCTCAACTCGGTCAAGAATAATCAAGTGAACGTTAAGACAATGCTATTTGGTCCTTATTGGCAAAAACACCTACAAAGCATACAAACTGAACCAAATGCTACATGATAATCAGCTAAACTTGTAGGAAATGCATCATGGAGTATATAACAACATTACAAAAGACAAATGCTTTTTCATATTTGTAATTCTTATGTAGCAGTCACATGAGGACAGCCTCTTAATGCTGGATGATGATTGATGACGTTCATTAGAAAAGCCTCCCTCCGATGCAATCCCGTTGATGGCAGTAAACATTTTGTGCGATCAAATCATCTGACAAACCCAGACACACTTGAGCATACTTTACTGTTCTGTCTTGTGCCAAGTGTGCTTTTTAAGGAGCTCTGGGGTGAACCTGGTTTTATTGCTGCTGCAGCACCATCAGCTTCATTATCATCTCGCTTATGAAGAAGAGTGGGGATAAAAATTATGTATACTGTTTTATGTCTTTATAAAAAATATATTTTTTTCGGCAGTAGCTCAGTGGGTAGAGCCGTTGTCTTTCAACCGGAAGGTATGTGGTTCGATTACCGCTCTCCTCACAGTTCATAATGTCGTTGTGTCCTTGGGCAAGACACTTAACCCACCTTGCCTCCAGTGGCTGTAACACTGGTAATTACTGTAGAACAATGTAAGTCGCTAAAGCGTCAGCTAAATGAATAATATATTTATATATATATATATATATATATATATATATATATATATATATATATATATATATATATATATATATATATATATATATATATATATATATATATATATATATATATATATATATATATATGTATATTATATATATATATAATATACTATATATATATTATATATATATATGGGGCACATGGATCAATACATGAGCAAAGCACAGAAGGGCATCGGAAAAGAAACCAGAGGAGCCAAATACCAACTCCTGGTTGACCGAACAGTCACCCAAGACTGCAGAACCCGACACACCAACCTGTGCACTGCCTGGATTGATTACAAGAAAGCATATGACTCAATGCCACACACATGGATCACTGAATGCTTGGAGATGTACAACATCAACAGGACTCTAAGACACTTCATTGCAAACTCGATGAGGCTATGGAAAACCACCCTTGAGGCCAATGGCAAGCCACTTGCACAAGTATCCATCAAATGTGGCATATACCAAGGAGATGCTCTGTCCCCACTGCTGTTCTGCATAGGTCTGAACCCACTCAGCCAAATAATCAACAAGACTGGCTATGGATACCGACTCAGGAATGGGGCCACCATCAGTCACCTCCTCTACATGGATGACATCAAGCTATACGCTAAGAGCGGCGGGACATTGACTCACTGATCCACACCACCAGGATCTACAGCTCTGACATTGGGATGTCATTCGGGCTTGAGAAGTGTAGTCGAATGGTGACAAAGAGAGGAAGGTAGTCCACACAGAAGGGGTCTCACTACCAGAAGGAACAATAGCAGACATTGAGGATGGTTACAAGTACCTTGGAATACCACAGGCAAATGGCAACCTTGAAGAGGTAACAAGGAAAACAGCAACTGCCAAATACCTCCAACGAGTAAGGCAAGTCCTAAGAAGTCAGCTCAATGGCAAGAACAAGGCACGGGCAATAAACAGCTACGCCCTGCCAGTGATCAGATACCCTGCAGGAATAATAAGGTGGCCAAAGGAAGAGATACAGACCACAGGCGTTAAGACACGAAAGCTCCTCACCATGCATGGAGGGTTCCATCCCAAATCCAGCACCCGTACGCTAGCCGTAAGGAAGGCGGCCGTGGACTAGTGAGTGTGAGAGCCACTATCCAGGATGAAACATCCAAGATCCACAAGTACATCAAAGATAAGGCCCCGACAGATGACGTGCTTAGTGAATGTCTCAGGCAATGGGGAACAGCGGAAGAGGAGCTGGAGGAGGGACCATCATGGGAGGACAAACCCCTACATGGGATGTACCACCGAAACATATCTGAAGTGGCTGATATCAAGAAATCCTACCAATGGCTAGAACGGGCCGGACTGAAGGACAGCACAGAGGCACTCATCATGGCTGCACAGGAACAGGCTCTGAGCACCAGAGCAATAGAGGCCCAGATCTACCACACCAGACAAGACCCAAGGTGTAGGCTGTGCAAACAGGCCCCTGAGACAATCCAACACTTAACTGCAGGGTGTAAGATGCTGGCAGGGAAAGCATACATGGAACGCCATAACCAAGTGGCTGGCATAGTGTACAGGAACATCTGCACGGAGTACGAACTGGAAACCCCAAGGTCAAAGTGGGAAACACCTCCAAAGGTGGTAGAGAATGACCGAGCCAAGATCCTGTGGGACTTCCAGATTCAGACTGACAGAATGGTAATGGCGAACCAACCAGACATCGTGGTGGTGGACAAACAGCAGAGGAAAGCCGTTGTGGTTGACGTGGCAATACCAAGTGATTGCAACATCAGGAAAAAGGAACATGAGAAATTAGAGAAATACCAAGGGCTCAGAGAAGAGCTAGAAAAGACTTGGAAGGTGAAGGCGACAGTGGTGCCCGTGGTCATCGGAGCACTCGGGGCAGTGACCCCAAACTGGAAGAGTGGCTACAGGAGATCCCTGGAAGAACACCAGACATCTCGGTCCAGAAAAGTGCAGTACTAGGAACAGCAAAGATACTGCAGAACCCTCAAGCTCCCAGGCCTCTGGTAGAGGACCCGAGCTCGAAGGATGAGACCACCATAAAGGGTGAAGGACAAAGTTATATATATATATATATATATATATATATATATATATATATATATATATATATATATATATATATATATATATATATATATATATATATATATAAAATCACATGATCAACTAAGCATGTCTAAAAAGCCACATTTTTTAAACTAATCAATTTGATTTATTAAATCCAAATTTAAAATTCATAAATAAAGAGTTGTGTAGAACCTGATCAAATTTCTGTGCATTAACATTATCAGACCCACTAACTATAAGACACAACCACAATTAATGTCTGAGCTCCTCAGACTGCACACAACAACCATGTTAGAGGATTGCACTCATGAAATAACTTAATTATGTCAAATAATATCCACACCAGAGAAACTAAAATCTTTCTTGAAATCAGATGTGTTTTGGTTTGCCAATTATGATAGGATCAATGTAAATTTATCTGCCAGCTTTGTCAGATACCTATAGGCTCAAACAGGCCATGAAGTCAAGTGGATATGTGGGGCTATGATAATATGTAAAACAAATATAATATGTTATTTCATAAGTTTGCTTTCTGTGAAAAGTCTTTTTATTATTAAATATGACATGAAAAATTACAATTATACATCATTTTTAAAAAAGGTGTATACTTAAGAGGATTGGTTGTAAAGCTGGGGAATGGTGTTGGCACATTCAATTTAAACATAACTAACTCAAAAGTGTAAATATGGTACATGATGAAGAAAGGCAGATGTACACTGTCACCACTGATACACATAACCCAGCAGTCACTAAGTCACATCACGGACGCAGGGTGTTGTGTGTTGTTTAATGGCCTCCATTTTCTTGTGCAATACTGTCTCATACACTCACACATAGACAGAGCCAGCCTGGGGGAAAGTGAATGTTTGTGCTATGAGACGGCAGCAGAGAAGACATCTAAAAGCGCACTCAGATTCACCGCTCATGAGGGACTTCACCAACACTTGCACATTTCTTCCTGCTGGATTTCACCTACTTGTTAAAACTCTCGCTCCCACTCACACAGCATCAAGACGAGAGAGACTATTCTCACACTTTCTTCAGCCTTTTAGCACATTGTCAGGCCAACTGAGATATTTTTGTGGACTAAACATCAAACAAAGCCTTGCCATGTTCCAAGCAGGACAAAAGACTGCTACTATGGAACATTCCCCACTGGCCACATTAAACAGTGTTTTGATTAGTGCATGCAATATAAGTGGAATATGTGTTATAATAGTTTGAACACATACAGAATCCCACCCCATAACATGTCACAATTAAAGTTAATATGAAAAGCAATATCCCACCTCTGCTTTTATCCAAACTTTTTATATGGTACATTTTGTTCTATAAATAAATAATGTTTGTTCCCATCCAAAAGCATGATCTAGCAGTCTTTGGTCAGTAGCTCATCTTGTCTCATAACAATACAGATATAGCCTATTGACAGCCTATACTGACACCTGAACACATTTGGATTTGAGCAACCAGGACTGTGTCTGAAAACACCACCACTAACAACACCAGTGCAGATGGAAATTAGTATGTCAAATAGTCTGGTATATTTGACACTCATCTGTGGCATTGCTTTAAATAGTCCCAAATACATTTCTGTGCAGATTGCAGTGTTCACTATTGTATTGTGATGTTGTGGATCAGTAAGAACACCAAACCAGAAACATTATGTTTTACATGGGTGAGTTTGTGAGTAACTACTTAGATCCATATACATATGTAGCGTAACAGCAAGTGTATATTCAGCCTAAATTCCAAGAAGACTAGACCAATGTGTAGTTTAGAAGAAGAAGAAGAAGAAGAAGAAGAAGAAGAAGAAGAAGAAGAAGAAGAAGAAGAAGAAGAAGAAGAAGAAGAAGAAGAAGAAGATTATTTATATAGCACCTTTCAAAGACATAGTCACAAAGTGCTTCACATGCAGCCATTATTCAGGCGCTGTGGTCTTCAAGAAAATGAAATAGAGCATTTTACAAACATAACATACATAACTACAGTTGCAGTTAAACAAACATAGCAGACATCAACACAACAACATCAAACATAACTACAGTTGTTACAGTTTACCCAAACTTGTGATGTGATAACCAATTTAGAGGCAAAGTAGTCATTTGTATATGTTAGAAGGGCACAGCAGCACAAAAAGCTGATGTTAGCTCACCTTAGCTTCTGCTAAGACAAGAATATTAAACCAGGGTGACCAGTTTAAATACGAAAATCAAAGGACAGCTCCTTAAAGTAAAGACTAAATAAATGTGAACTGATTTGCGTGGCTAGAGTAAAATTTGTTTATCCTATTAACATGTAACAAACATGTGCTTTCCTAAAAGCAAACATTTGTATTGTTTCTTAAGCTATTTAGTAAATCTTTTTGGCTGATGACAGACTGAAACTGTGAAATTTGGAGAAGGGATGCTTAGCAATAGCCTCACGCTTAAGCACGTAAATAGACCAATCAGTATTCAGTTACAGACATGTGGAACACTGTTGATCGTTTCCAATTGGTTAATATTCCTGTAACCATAGCAACTCTTTAGATTTTCACACAGACTACTGATAAAATTAGTTACAAATAAAGTGCGCTGCTTTATGACCGGCATTGACGGAAAAAAGCAATCGGGACAGGAAAAGGGGAAAACTGGGACATTTTTGTTTTTTTGCAAATAACCCCTGGGACACCATACAAGAGGCTTAACAATGTGACTGTCCTGGACGTTTGGTCACTCTATATTAAACACTATTATTGATAGGGATTAATTTGTAGCAAACTCCACAGATGTACTGTTCCCTGTGTTGAGACCCTGCAGACGTAATCACAGCTCATGACAGTTGACCAAAAATGCAATGTAGTGTAGTATAATAGTTTAAGCTCACATTGAAAGTGCTGGTACAAAAGCAGAGCTGGTGTCGTCAGTGCTTTTCACAGTTTGCTTCGTACCCACACGCTCTCATAAGTGGCACATTCATATAGCAAATGGCAAAGAGACAGGGAGCATCATTATTGGTGATGTCGCCTACTTCCATCCATTTAACAAATCTATTAGAGAACATCACGCTGGGAAAAAGAAGCAATTGTGCACTGACAAATGTGACAAATAGACTTCAATAGGAATGACTCAGGATTCAAAAAGTACAAAGAGTTTGTCATGCACATTCTGCATTTTGTGCCAACATCATTTATGCCGCATTTATTTAAGCTGCCTGTGTGGCAGTATGTAATGAGCTGACAGAGCTTTGTGATCTCCTGTCTGGCCAGTAAAACAGCGTGAATCTCTTCCTGTATCCTCATCTTGGAGCCCACCTGGGGTCACACACACATCATCATCATGTATGCTGACTAGCAGCTGCACCTAATAAGGAGCAACAGAAGGTAAAAGTCCCTATATGCCAGAATCAGTCCTCTTTTACCTCAGTGTAAGAATACAGTAGTATTCATAGCCTCCTGTGGGTGGTGACCATTAGTTTGACCTCCACAGCCCTCAGCCCACATTCTGTTTAAAGTAGAGCACTGCTTTTGGCCTACGCTGGAATATTAAAGGTCAAGGTTAAAAAAAAAAGCAGCCCATTGACTAAAAAAAGCTCTGAATGAGGAATGTAATGCCAAAAACATCTTGTGTTTTTACTAGCTTCTACAAATATATATATATTTATATAATGTACAGTAATGTTCGAGAACATGAGCTAACAACAGATATTTTTATTTTGTACAGGGTTGGGAGGGAAGTGAACGTTTTTGGGAAAGAAAATATGATCACTCCCTCCATAAATATTCCTTCCCAAAAAGAATTTCAGGTATCATCAACATCTCTTTCTAACTCCAATTTAGAAAAAACTATTTGCAAAAAGACCTGATTGATTCACAAGCTGTCAGTCGCTAGCTGTGTGTGTGTGGAGTGTGTGGATAGACGTTCAATCTGATTTGACAGGATGTTAACTTAGTAATTGAACAGTTGAACAAAATAAAAATAGCTTTGGTGAAAAATGCACACACTTTAACATATAAACAATAAGCCCATGCCTGCTCAAAAACAGGGACATTTAAACCCCTCATTGATCCACATTCTGCTCATTTTGTTTTGTTCCAACAGGCATTGTTCATTTGTGCTTTAGGAAAGCTATGAGGTCACATGATTGTGACATGATTTTTGGATGTCTGCAATTTGCACATCTGTGATCTGTGTCCACACTGTGGTTCTCACTGATCCAGAGTAACTGCACCTGAGTAAGTTTTGACCGCACCAAACATGGCTAATCTCATGATTAGGAATTTCTACATGGATACAGCCGGCAGCTGGTTTTATTTACAAAATACAAAACCGCTTCCTAGAATTTTTTTTATTTATTTTAGATTCACACAACAACAAAGAGACAATTCAAACCTCAAGTGCCCTACACTGTCTTTGCTTGAAAATGTGTAATAAATGATTGTCAATTTCACACACCCTGCTATAAATATGACTTATATTTCTGACATACTTCTGTTCATCTGAGAAAACACTGCAGTGCTGCTACTTTGAAGTTAGGAACAAACTGTAGAAAAACACTTTGATCAGTCAGAGACAATTTAACCGACTGCTTGATAATATCAGTGGCGTAGAAGGAAACCTAAAGGGGCTGTCATGTGGAGTGCGGTCAGTGATTCAAAACACAACCAACTCACAGATTTCTGAGCTCAAGATGACTCTTTTTGAATAAACAGTGCATTGTGTCTTACCTCTGGTGTTGGTCGCCATGTCCGCAACCTTCTGAAAGGCATCCAGGAAGGCCACAGCAGCGAGGACAGTGGTTCTAGAGACAGAAAAGACTCTTGTCAAACATCACATAAGACTTGCATACTGGATTTTTTTTCTTTTAACACATTGGTTACAAGACTTTTCATGTTAATAAATGGTTAGGAATGCTTACCGGAGCTGGGAATGCAGCTTGGTGGCCTTGGCGCTGAAGTCCTCCCATACAGGATAGGAGCACTAAGAGAAACCAAAGGTAACAGACTTGAGATACCAATGTAATGTAACCAACTTCACTGGATGGACTATAATGAATGAAGGAGCTTTGACATCTGTAATAAACTATCAATGACATTTAGTATGTATTTGTGACACATCTGGCCAATTGTCAGCTCTAAACATCTCTAACACACCAAATGAAATGCGCAATTTGTAAAATTGTATTTTCAGCCACACTGTTCCTGCCATTGTCACCAGGACCACAACAGATATACTTTTCTGTTCCTATATCTTATCCTTGACTCTTGTGATGAACCTTGTCAAAAGCATTTGATTATATTGTGGGATTAGCTCTATGTGTCTGCACTAGATTTTCTGTAAGTCACTCTTTGTTCAGCTTCTCAACATTGACACATCAATAATATATTTCTGTTTCACACTGAGCATGTCATAAATCAAATTTTATATCCCACACAAAAGTGCTCCCCCCTCCCCAACCTGACACACAGCGACCCAGTGTTTCCTTTATCCTTCTCCATACACCGCACTTTATTTTATTCACACTCAGCATCACCTCCACCCAAAAAATGTGAGCCATGCCTCTTCTTCACTAATGCTCATGTGTCTGCACCCGGCACACATTTACACACATGAAGGGGAGGAGACGGCTACTGGCATCAAAGGCGCCGACTAGACAAGAGCAGTGAGGATTGGTATCATGATTCAAAGCTAAAGCTGCATCTCAAATGGATACGGCACCCCCATCCTCCTCCTGCCACCCAACCCCCAGCCAGAGCACATATTACATTACACTTGATCCAGGTTAACCCCTGACCCTGGTAAATGCCTGCAAATCGTCAAAATGGGGGTGAGTGGCTGTACAGTTGATATGGTGTATAGTCAATATAACATGAGAAAAAAAAAGCAAAACATAGGTTTACATTTTTTTATCTGGCTTAATGAGATCAAATTGCCAATAGGTCAAGAGGTCTTTGCACAGGAACACAGGAAATTTGATTAAGCAAGAATGTCAAAATTGTAAGAAAATGAAAGTGGGAGTTTACTTTTTTGGGGGGACAGCAACCTCTCCAGTCTTATCAGAAAATGCATCACAGATTGGAAAAGGTACATGAAATGAAATATGCTAGTAAAAAAGAATTTGGGGAAAGCCCATCCCATCCCGCTGTCAGATTGGCACAGACATTAACGGGCTGTTTCCCTTTCATCTAGCCTGTTTAATGTGGTCTGAAATCACAGTCCTATTTCCCCTTGGTACCAACTGCCCCCTCTCATACCAGCCACCGTACACACTCTTCGCCCCTCCCCTCACAGGCTGTTTGAAGTGCCCCGCGAAGCTTGAGTAGTGTGGATGGGAGATAACGCAGTGGAGCCCTGCTCCTTGCACACACACATAAGAGGCTGTAGCTCATTAACAATTTTGGGTCATTTTAATCCAGTAAGAGCCTTGTGGCCTTGACCAGCTGTGATTGAGTGAGCACATGAGTGAGGATGATTCCTGCTCTTTAATATGCAGGTCCTTCCTGATACACTAGGATCCAGTTTTGGGAGGTTTAGGGAAGCTTGAGGCAGCGGAGAACAGTATTTGTGTAACACAATATTGTTAAAATTGTACTAGCAAAAAAAGCACATTTAATGGTAGAATGTATGGGTCATCTAAAAGTTTCTTTTTAATTTGTACGTATGTCTTCTAATGAATGTAAGTTGTTGATCACACAACTCAGTGACAGTTCTTTCAACATAGGTTGTAGGAAAAATGAATTAAAACTGACTGGTGAATTAGACTTCAGATGGAAGTCATTGAGCTTGTAGATAGCTAAGTATAGGCCCACTTCTGTTTACTGTAAATGCTCTAAACACAATGAGTCAGCGAGACCAGTACCTTGTAAAACAACTTAACTACTAGTTGAGGTGAACAATGACAAGCATGAACGTTTGAACACAAAGTCTTGGTTTGAAAGTGTTTATTTTAGTTATTGCACTGATTCTAAATCACATGCAAACATTGAAGAGAGTGTTGCGTAACCAGTAACTAAGGCACAAAATAATCAAGCAAAGTTTATACTAGCGTTGTCACAATACTACAATTTTGTGTTCAGTTCAATCACTGGCTTGAGTATTACGATACCGATACTAGAAAGCTAACCTGAAACATCTCAAAAAATGAAAAAAGTTTTCTCTTTGTCCTGCTCCTGCCAGGCTTTTGAGTTCTGACTGTATAGTTCTGTAATATGCAGCTTTTTACTTCAGTCAGGGATAACAACTGTCATGGTTAGAATATACAAGTCCTATTCCACAAAGGGAATGTCTGACTAATATTTCTCACACTCTGCTCTGGTGATTGTCTATAAGTGAGAGGCAAATGCCAATGACGTTCAGATTTAACACTACATTCAAAGGTATTTTAATGGCACTACACTCTATAACATCGTAATAGTTTTAAACTTCGCTGCTGCTCTTTAATTATTTAACCTGAGATAAACTATTATTTATTATCCGTACACTGTCAACACTAGAATAAAACCAACAAAGCCTCCTGTGTTGCATTACCTCGTTAAGAGCCTGTTTTCTTTCACTGACCCATTTGCTGAACTCCATTTACATTTTTTGGCTTTTTCTGAACAAACCTCCTGTGTTTCCTATAAAGTTTATTTTGTCTTTAATGAGCCTCTCCTGAGGGTGAGCCTTAGTTCTGTCACAGTTCTGTCAGACCCAAATACGGTCCTGGTTTGTAACTCTCCGGTGGTCGGCTACAGCTCGTCTGCACGATCCACTGCTAATTAGCTGCTAATTGATCCGCTCTCGTGATTGTTATTACAATTACACAGACTTGTAACATCTCTTTTGTGTTAAATATAAGCTACCAGTCATTAAATACAAGAAGTGCACTACTCATTTAACACGACACACATGGGGGGGGTATCAATACCTAAAAAATGTGATATCGTATCGATTTAAGCACCATGTTATTGCGATACATTTGAAGTATGCAACACTACCACATATGCATTAATAAATTGCAGCAAGTATATTACATTTTAAAACATGCTGTTCAGTATTTCTCAAAGATGTTTTGTAGTCCAAGATTTAAATAACACTGGTGCAAGTATTGAACTACATGTCTGTGTGTATTTATCTCTAACCAGAGTCTGCTGTGACCACAGCGGGCACATGATTATGGGACTTGAAAAGCCCAGTGGCCGAAGGGTGAATGTAGTGTGAGAGACATGAGTGTGTGAAAAAGCTATGGGATTGTATTATTGTATTACATCACCACTTCCTGTGTCAGAAAGAAACGCAGCAGGGCATGCATGATTACACTTGTGTACACACGCACAACATTCACACAGACACAGGCCATTTGCCTGGAGTGCAAATATATCATATTTAGAATAATATTAAACTATTTTATTCCCTGTTTTCCACAAATTAAACACTATCATATCATATAATCTGTTCATGGGTGTGTTAGATTTTAAGATGGTTTTTTTTCTGACCTTACAACTTTCCCTCTCTTCCACCTTTCACTCTGTTTGAATAACCTCCCTTCCTTCCTCTGTGTTTTCCTCCTGCCACTCTCAGACAAAGCCAACCCTCCTTTAGTGAAAGGCAGGGTGTTGTGGTACAACATAAAAGCATTAATAAATCAAATTGATCTGTGTGCTGCAGAGTCCTGGCACAAAGTGCAAAGTTTAGTTTTACTAAATAAGATAAATGTCATTTTTTTTAAATGTATATGTATATATATAAAGTGCATCCCAAAGAAAGATGAAATCATCACCTTAATTTCTCATTGAGTCACAATGACCTTGACCTTTAACCTGTGTGAAAAGTAGACTTGGGATAAAAGCACATTTTAAAAATTAAACCTCACATCACAAATGAGTATCTATACACTAATTTTTATACATTTTATTAAAGATTTTTTTTTTTTAATTATAAGGAGTTTGACGGCCTTTTCTACAGAGATCAGACCTCCCTTTTGTGCTCACTGGAGCTATACAGTCCATCACGTCATAGATTTCTTATACCACTCATAATTAAGGCCACTTCACAATACTATTTAAGTGCTATCTATTTCCACCATACATTCCTCTGTTGTAGTTCCATTAAAATAAATGTGCATATTGTGTACTGCTGATGATGATCTCATTGATCACAACTGATGTCATTTTTAGTTATTTTTATATATACATATCTTTGTTAAATTAGTTTCTGCCCTCATTCAGGTCTCTGAAAGGTCAACAGTGACCCATAGTTCCCTCATATTCTATTCTTTTACTCCTCACCCCTTGTGCAGAGCAGCATATTGACTACTTTTGCTTCTCCTTCTTCAGTAATTCTGTGTTTCATGTAGCCTTGACTCTGGACTGTGTCAACAGAGCTCTGGCCTAGTTCTCAGACCGGCCCCAGTCCAGCAGCCTGCCCAGTACTCTATTGAGAGCTCCGCTCACTACAGTGGACGAGGAGCTTACTGTCTCCACTCATTCTTTTGTTCCCTTTGTTTTGCCCACAGCAAGACAGAAAAACAGAGGAAATCCAGCAGCAGAGCAGAGGGTGGAGGCAGGAGGAGCAGGATGGGAGGATTAGCCTGCTTTTTGGGTTGTGACATCGAGCCAATTTGAATGGTAAAAGACAAATGCAAGAGCAAAACAATAGAGGCTAATTTCTCTGGGCTGTTTTTCTAAATGAGAGTTTTACAATAATGAGGATACATATTCATATGATCTACTTTCACTTGTCCCTGGGAGAGTATGAGACCTTCAGCAGTACAGATATTATTTTGAAGCTACTATACTAATAGTAAATGTAGTATATGACACAAATGGTTGGGCGACTAATTCATATTCATCAATGGCAGAGCTGGTCACTGGGTGAAAGTGTTTTTTGGAACTTGTCATTGCAATGTCTCTTTTCCAAAGCCAAGATATGTCTATGAATGCACTGAATAAACATTTATCAAGATGTATATATCATGTGGATTGGATTGGAGTGCTACCTCTAAAAATGGCCAGTCCAGCTGCTCCAAAGGACTGATCAGTTTGTATCCCATGCATCACAGTCACCCAACTGGCTGTGACTGTGGTTATTAGATTGATTTGAAAATGAATTTTGTGGTAGGGTGTTGTTAATGGCTGTTATCTGACAAACAAAGCAGCGAGCAGAGACGGGAGGAGGTCTGTTTGGCTGAAGGACAAAGTGTCTGACTTTGCAGCTTTTTCCCACTGGAAATTTAGCTGACGGAGTAAACCATTTAAAGGAATCAATTCTATTAGAGAAAGGGCCGTTACAATAGCAGCACTTGTTTACCACTGGGAGAAAAAGCACTGCTAAAACACTATACTGTACTGTATATTGCAAAGACTTCGTCAGTGGATGGCAAGAGATCCGAGCCCAGATGAAGAGACGGGGTCTGCCTGGCTGCATAATTGATGAAGTGCAGCAGCTAATTTCAATCTAAACATAGTGATGAGGGGAAAGAGGAAACCATCTGTGTGATGTAGTGTTTCCGCGCATCAGGGCCAGGGCTCATAGACGCCCGACCAGTCAAACATCTGCACAATAGAACGTCTGCGGAGGCTTCTGCGTAACACTATACAAGAGCAACATGAAATACACCAGTCAGGAGCAGTTATTGGTGTAAGGACATGAACGCTTGTTGGATCAGTTCCTGCTGTATCAGAGACTAGATGTAAGGGGGCAGTGATGTTACAGTTAATACAAAACGGACTACATAGGCTGCCGTTTTAAAAAAATTATCATAAAATACATTTTCTTTTACAGTACATACTACGCATGCCAGGTAAAACATAGCTTATCCACAAATGAATAATGTAATAAAGGTAATATGAGAAGCATGGTTTGAATGAATTCGATGAAATGAACCAGAATAATCAAAAGAAGTAAGACAATGTATGATGAGTAGAGCTACAAGTCCTTTGAAAAGCAATAAGCTGACTTTATATGGTAACCATTAAGCCAAATTGCATCATCAAAAAATTTCATCATTATTTGGAGTAAAAACAAAAATGGACTTTCCTTTTTATGGTCTTGTTGAACCCATATTACACGTGACAAGAGATTTAAACGTAAAACTACAGACAGGGTGATAACGCTGTTGTTGAAAGCTTTTTTAAAAGCAATAGCAATCATCCAGGTTTTACAGGTCAAAAGATATCTCGTTTTCCTCCCTATCATAGAAGGTGTGCAGGTGTGCGCATTAGACCAGAAAAGTGAGAGCATGTGTAACTCTGACCCTTGCCACTTAGAAGTGTGCTGGGGAAAACAAGGAGGAGGTCTTCTGGATTTTATGGCTTTTATGACATGTTTCCATAAAAAAATCCATAAGGTAATTTTGAAGCTGTTTGACATATGCCTTTCAATAACGTTACTGTACTGAGTAACCTTTTACATTTCTAAAGCTAAAAGGATTTGCATTTTTTAATTTACCAAAAATATATTGTTTTTGTGGAAAAAGCAACACATCTTTGCTGTAAACCATCATCCGATCAGAAGCACTTTTGCTGCTTGGTTTATTTGTCTAACCGCCCAACAAAAATTTAAAATTGAGAACATGGCAATAAAAGTAATGGGCAAAAAGCACAACTTCTCACTACTGTCAGTTGTCTCGGGTTACTTGACTGTAACCCTGTTCACTGAGAAAGCGGGAACGAGATGCTGCGCTTCAATGCCGCACTTTGGGCGTGTCCAGATGTCCTTTCAGACAAAGCTGAAGACGTTTCTTCATGTATTTATAACCTCCAGCTGCGCTCTCATAGAGGTGTGGGTGATCAACCTGTGTCACTAATAGAGGTTATTTAGGCCAATATTTAGTGTGTTTGAAACACATGCTTCGCAACCGGTGGAACAAAGAATGTTCCCTATAGCATATTGCTACGCTGCATCAAGTGTAGCTTTTGAAAGGAAACTATACTGGTCTCAGACCAGCTCACAAGCTCACACAGTACAACCCTCTCCCCTCAGGCGGACATATTGAGCCTATAGTTGTACAATCAACTGCCAAAATATCTGCTTTAACGTCCAATACTCTGCTCAATGAAGACTCTTGCTGATAAAGTTTTTTAATAATAATGTTGTACTTTGCTTGTTATGATTTATTTGCCTCTTAGTTTCCTTTTTTCTGTGGATTTATTTTTGAATGATGTTTAAGCTCAGGCCAGATGCAATACAGGCCTACAACAACTTTAATTGTACTGCTTTGCACATATACTCCTTAGATGCATCCTGCCTTGCCTGTTCTATATCTTGACATTAGCCTAACTTCTTACTCTTTCACTCATCGACGATCAGCACATCATTGATTTGCGACATCAGTTTATTGTGTGCTTCTGGTCCGTTCATAATGATGAGTGTGTTGTACAGTGAACAGCTGAGTGTGATGAGAAGGCTCTGACAGGCCTGACAAAGGGTTCAGTGAGAGATCCAGTGTTGGCCCAGCTCCCAGCAGCCACCAATGACCAGTGCTCCCCATTCATGTGCGGAGGTCCTAACGAGCCCCAGGGCCCCAAGACATGTTAACGAGCTCTAAACAGAGAGATGCTCCTCACTCTTCCTTTCATTCTGCCAGCTTCAGAGAAAAATGTGTCATGTGAGGCTCGGATAAGTTTGCTACGACAGTGCTTTAAAGGTTTCAAGGTGAAAAATCATGTACCTGATTAGCAAAGTAAATCATAACTGATTGATAAGCTTTACTTTTCGTGGTAACTCAATAGGTTACGTTGTTACTGCAAAAAATTTAACATAATGTGTGACATGACAGGAACCAAAAGAAAGGTTTGCTGCGGTCTCCTGGATTGGACATTACTCAGTATGATACGGAGATCTGCAGTGTGGCCCACAGTCATTAATGTCACAAGACTTTAAAGAGATGGACAACAATGAGCAGTCTCTGTGAGGACCAGTTTATTTCCAGTTCTTTCAGTCTGTTGATGTTTGTTTTAATGAGGGCCATTTTCCATTTCACAAAACATTCCCATAAACAGGTGCTAACAATAATGCAAAATGAATTTATCATCACACATCCTAACAAGATTTTCAATGATGGCAGCCTTGTTTATCTTTTGAATAACAAACAAGTACTGTAATCTGTGGATATGTAATAGGACAGCTACTAAAAAATCACTTGTGTTCATAAACTTTTAAGAAAGACATGCGCTTGCATCGCTTACATTCGGGCTCACATTGTTCTTTCTGGGCAGAACAACAAGTATTTGAACAAAAAAAGAATATGTAAATTGTATAAAATAATTTTCTATTTTAAAACTGTCATACTCTTCAGCAGCCTGAACTAAATAAAAGATGCAGCCTTAGACCTTTAAGTACTACCAAAGCTCATTTATCAGAAGCAAAAAATCTTATTCTTCTTCATTAAACCATCCTTCTGCTGTCTGAAAAAAAAAACTACCCTGGAAGTTTTGGTCTATATAACCAGCTGACCGTAAACATGACCTCAGCATTTCATCATATTACCCTTCGGTGACCTGTGAGTGGTGAGGGTGTGAGTGCATAATGCACTGGGAAGTTCACAGACATAGCCTCGAGGGACCAACATTGGCAGTCGACTGCATTGCATTTACACATCCTCTTACCAAAATATCCAGACTTTTTAACAGAAGTCCATATATTTGGACAGCTAATGCAAGATGGCATGAGTTCACAAAGTAGACTCACAGATTTGGATTTGGACTTGTGACAGTTGCTTTGGGTAAAGAATGTACAGGGAAAGACAGAGGAAGGGAGAACCTGCAAACAAGGGTCAGAAAGAGCAAGGTTGGGAGGAAAGAGGAAGGAAAAGTGCATTTTTCATCACTTTTGTATCTGCTGACAGTAGCATCAGCCTCGATTGTTCTTGAGAACTGCCAAACTCAAGACAGCTTAGCAAAACGGCAGTTATAATGTAATCGAGCTTTTTACCAGCAACCTCCACCAGTCTCAGAGGCAACAAGAACAGTTAGAAAAAGTGAATGTTATTATAGATTGTAAGAGTCGAATTTTGCACAATGCAGTAGAAGCATCTGTGCATAGTTATTAAAATAAAACAGTTCTAGTGTATAAAATAATTGTCATTATTCGAATTATCTTCAGCACATTGAGCAAAGTAAAGGACCCGGAATATTGTGGCTGTCCACATATTATTAGGGTTATTCAATATTTCTGACATATCTTTTTCTCACTGACATCATTTGTCATCAGGCAATGATTCGATCTTCTCTACTTGCATGTAAATGTACTGTGTGTCTGCTTTGGTAACACAAGAAAGTGTCCACTGCAGATAGGCCAGTGTTTGTCTTTTAACTTTTTGGCACAGATTGTAATGACCCTTTTATATCAAAGTGAGTTGCATAACGTAGACACAGGAGCAATTACCATCCTGAATCACAGCTTCAGTCCAATCAGAAACAAGTCCTTAAATGGAGGTTTCTCGTTTGACAGAAATAATGATAAACCATTCTCCATTGAGCTTGTTCTCTGATGATCACAGTAAACCCCTGGAAAGGGTTCAGCACTCTAACTTTATATGAGCCAGAGCCTGTTGTTGAAGCAGCACAGTGCTGTGTCATAGGTGCTCATGTTGCTATGCAACCAGACTGAATGGCTGATGTCTGTTGTCATGTCAAAATGGGGCAGAATTCAGGTTTCCCATTACCATGTAAATGTATTTTATCGTTTCAGAAAATCCTTTCTACTGTGAATGGTCTACAGATAAACAAGGTCAGTAGATGGTGAAGTAACTTCATTGCGCACTTTAAATAAATATAAGAATCTCTTCACAATGGTTAGACACTGCACATGACTCACATTGACCATCTTCCTACGACATTTTGTTCATGCTAAGATGACAATAAACCAGCCAACTGAGTTTTTGGGTTCTCCAGCAGAGTCTGTCTATTAAGCTACTTATGTCTTTTTAATAACACTAACATTTCAGATCATAGTCCAGAGAGTTGGAGTGGGACAGACAAAGCTAATGAAGGACTCCTGATAAGACTCTAGGCTTTTTCCATCAGTGCGTTTTACAGCAACAGCATCAATGCATCCTGCTGCATCTATGGGTGGGAAGGATTCTGACTAAATGTCTGACGGGCTGCAGTGCAGGAGGTAAAAAGCTCGATAGTTTCAACAGACAGACGGACTGACCACTCTACAGATGAACGAGTTGCAGGAACAAACGGACGCTGGGTGTGTGACGGCTGTGCGGCTTCTCACGCCTTCATGTGCGGCTGCCAGATCAGCCTGACGGAAAATCAATGACGCTGCACTCTCAGGGAGACGCACAGTATCCCCTGTACAGCGAGAGGCGTAAAGCAGGGGCTCAGTGTGCAATAGTCATGTCTACACAGCAGCGGACATACAGGCTTTGTCCAAAACAACGAGGGGTTATGTGATAGTGAGAACGATCATGAAGACGAGAGCATCTCAATCAAAGCCTACCATCCAGGACCACGCGCCGATTTAGCGGAATGCCTATAGCCTATGGTCTGAATGAGCAATCTGTTACAAAGGACATGTATGTAATGCCTTTCAGTGAGTCACCTCACAGACCTGTGCGGAGTCAGACTTTCGCTTGGTTACCGACCCGGTCCATAAGGACATAGGGACATTAGAGCCAGGCCTTTAAACGCCTATATTTAGGCTAATTGAATGCCATAGCATAATGAGGTTCATGTGTTTTGCCCCCGAACCCACAAGATATACGTAAAACAGCGAGTGTCGAATAAGTGCTGATTGGCAGGATTTGTGAGTACAAAAAAAATGGACACATTGCTGTTTAACACAGAAGCCCATGTAATTAGAATGAAGAAAGAGGAGAGCTGCATTACTGTGCCATGACTATTTACACAGTGGACTGAACATGTATGGATGCTCAGTCATGCCTGACACCACAGCACCGGTCAACATAAAATCATATTGTTGGTTTAGGGAAGACTTGTCGTTGTTATTGCTGAATGAACGATCAGACAGTTGCGTTTATTTACCTTCATGTCGTTGACAATCGCCTGGAACAGACCCCCAAGGGCCCCGCATTCCTTCTCCACGGTCTCCATGTTTGCCAAATCCACCATTCTCCACAATTTAGAGACGCGCACTGAAGGCGCGCTACCAACACCCAGAAGAAACGAAATGTATTCCCAAAAATCCTCCTCCGACGCTCCCTGGTCTTCTCCCTGGCCGGGCAGTAACGAAAGGATGCGGCGAGGAGAGACGAAAGTGGGAAAGGAAAGATGCTGGCGAAGAGAGAAAGGACTGGCGCTGCGGTGTCGACCAGGCAGAGGGGAGAAGGGCTGCGGGTAGAAAGGTCTCTTTCTGCGTGTCTCTGGGTTAGTCAGACGGAGCAGAGACGTGCAGATGGTACCGGTTCGACCACGCTCATCTTGGCGCAGCCAGCGCTACGCGGAGTCGCTGCTACGCGTGTGGACGCAGCGCAGCGAAGGAGAGGGATTGCAATGCGTGTGTATGTGCCAGGGCCGCTGCCTGTGCGCTCCCGCATGCATGTGCGCGGAGCTATAGGCAGGCTGTGATTCGTGCAGAGGCAGTGGGCTCAGCGGTGCGGGAAGAGCAGCCAGTAATACGATCCATGCAAGCGAGTTAAAAAAGGAGGCTGGGCAACTGTGGTCGGGCTGTCACATGGTCACAAGCACGGAGTGGCACAGGTTTACACAGTATAGGCCACCAGAACGAAAACTGCGATGGATAATATGCCAAATAAATGTATAAACCACAGTCACACTTTCCATGTGCCACGCGTCAGCCTTCAACGTAAAACTGAAATCAAATCCGTCAAATGTCAAGAGTCTCTTTATGGAATGTCGAGTCTAATGTTGCAGAGTTTTCTATGATTTGCTCCACAGTAGGCTATAGGCTATATATTAAATGATGGAATATATTGAACGGTAAAAAATCGAGGACAGCATGTCAGCATGTTATGTGCAGTAAGTAACATGAGAATGTAAATAATTGAAGTGATGAGTAAAAGGCTAAAGGTCATAGTGTCTTGGATATTCTTGTGGCTACAAATGGCGTCAAGTTCTGGGAAATAAGACAGCTGAGGATGGAATTCATATAGATTTTAACTGCGCCAGTTTCAGTAAAGGAAATTATAAACTCTCATTACATTTAAGGATTTTTTTTTTTATATATATATATATTTTTGTCTTGCATCATTTAAGACATACAACCTAGAGCTAGTATAGTATAATAATAAAAAAACAGTTCTGTAAGAAAAAGTACCACACAATTTGAACAATTTGAAAGACAGTTAACAGATAATTAATGTGTCCAAGAGAAGAGAGTCTATAATAAACATCACGCACTGAACAGACCACGTAAACAGGCCGAAGACTACATACTGACACTGTTTGTCTGCGCCGTAGGTACAGAAGTGTATGTATGTGAAGAACCACCTGTACTCTCCCTGTAAGCTGTTTATCTGCATGTGCCGCTCCTCTGCAGTGACCTTGACAGAAGGAAGGCGGTGTTAGATATCATACAGCCCGTTCAGTTTTTGTGTTAGACTTGACCTTCCTGTGAGTTAAAGTTATACATCGCTTTCTCAGTGTTTGTTTAAGATTCAACAAAAACAGTAAAGTGCATGTTCTGTCACCAGTAAATCTTCCTTTGGATCTATATTCCTCCCTCGTGGTATTTCTTGAAAATGATCCCATCAGTGTTGAAAGTAAACATGCCTCAAAGAGTCATGAAAACAGTGGGGTTGTATTAACAGCTGTGTATGGTAGAGTGACAGATTCCAGGTTAAATCAATTGGACAGAGTTTTACTGCATTCCTCGCCTAGTTGGGCTCCATTTAAAGGTGTCACTCATATAACTACTTCTGATTTTCTGTGAATAATCTGTTTCTGTGGTTCTGTGGAAACAAAATATTGTTCTTTAAAATAAATTACGCATAATTGTTGCATGTTGTCCAGGGTGTTCCTCAGCTTAGGCCCAAAGCTGCTGGGATAGGCTCCAGCCCCTCACAACAACCCCGTTCAACAACATTGCAGCAAGCAAAAAAAATTGTGAGACTGACTCAGCTGAGACAATAAACTATTAAATTCAAATTTATATACAACAAATAAATCTGTTTGGAAGTTTAAATGAGATTTTCTTGATGTGTAAATCCATATTTTGTATATGATTGATTAACCCTTGTCAATTACTTTAGGAAACGCGCAATGAAATAAAGACGCTCACAATACTACTGGTTATGTAAATATCTTGCATAAAATGTAACTAAATTAAAATATTGTTTATTGTAGTGAATTAGTGCTTAGTCAATAATAATCTACTGTAACTGTTATCAAGTAGGCTATAGGATATAGCCTTTTGGAGTTATCTAGTGGCAACATTGTAGACTGCAGCTCCAAAGTTTGCTTTTATCATTTCCAGAATGTGTGAACTTCTACGGTATCCCTGTAGGGACATTTGGATAGGACGTTTGCCTTAGAAATGTAGAAAGTAGTCTTCCTGCTAGATCATGACTTTAAATAAGTAAAGAAAAAAAAGCTGTGTTAATTTGTCCACTTTGGACAAATACACAAGTACCGTACAGTATAAGACTGTACAATAGGATACTAGAACGCTGTTAGAGAAACCCCTCCCTCTAGAGATAAAAGCTCAGCTCTCTTACCAGCTGATCTCAGAATGAAAAAAGTATCTTGGTATAGCAGAAAAAACCTTTTTTACCTTAAAAACCTAGACCGCTTTGCTTTTACCTTTTCTTTAAGATGACCTGGATAACTGAGAACATTCACAGACATGTTACAATAGAGACTACATTCTATGTTTTGTTTTATGTTGATGGGATAAATCACAGTACCTGAAGAAACCTTGCATGAGCGCGGAGAACATACAAACTCCACACAGAAAGGTCCTGAAGGGCACAGTGAGGCCACAGTGCTAACCACCGTGCACTACTGAAAACATTGTTCTGAAAAACGTTTTACACAATGCATCTTTAAAGTCCATTTTTACTTAAACCAAATTGTTTGCATCATAATAATTATGCATTATTTCTTATTGGTAACTATACTGTGTGTCAGTAGACTGTTGTCCAAGTGTGTGTGTGTGTGTGTGTGTGTGTGTGTGTGTGTGTGTGTGTGTGTTTGATTTCCACGCAGCAGACATGATTTAGTCAAAGAGTCTTAGGTCTGATTAGCCCAGCAGCTACAACATTTGTTTACGGGTACAGTCTCTAAAGTTCAAAACTCCTGCAGACTTTAAACAACTACCCACATCAATCCTGGTAATATACAGCTGCACCGATCAATAAGAATATATACCTCAGATTTTTTTATGCAACTGGGATGACTTGTTGGTTAAGAATGATGTGAATATTCCTTTGCAACGCTGCTGTGAACGTGGGTAGTGATCTAAGACTTCCATCCATTTTGTTTTGCTCAATAAATGTGTGTGGTATAATTACTCAGAGGATTAGTCATGTTTAGATGCCCCACAAAAGATACAACAGACTGACTCAGATTTACATTAACGTTTGGATGCTAAAGCTATGGGTTCATGGAGAGAGCGTAGGAAGGATTGCTGTTGAAGAAGAATGTTGTTTTGGTGTAAAGAGATACCTAAAAACAATGGCTCACTCAGCTTAAACCACCCTCTGCTGTTGTGTGGAACTGCCATCCAGTATATTGCAGCAAACATTATTTGTGTAAAAAATGGTCTCATATACTCCCACTTTTATTGCGACAAACAATTTGTGTCTACTGTCACTGCTTTTGTGTTTTCTTCAATCACAAGTACAAAACATGCACTTTCATCCCATATAAGTTTAGTGCACTCATCCAAATCTACAGCAAAGTCTGCCCGCTCTGAAGCCTCCTGGGTGGGTCCAGAGGTCACGTGACCCTCACCTCAAAATCTAATGACTAGGCACTTATTTTTGTAGGAGAAGCAGCAAAATGTCAAACTGAAAGCAGATGTGTGCAGATATGTCTTTTCTAAAATGTGAACTGATGTTCTCATAACTTTGTCAGAAGAGGAGTTGATCAGCAACTTCTTCTGTTTTTGTAATAAAAGAAATACAGTTACCCATTTTACAATAATGAGATGTAGGTTGAATTTAACTACAATGTAAAATATATGTATAGTATGTGTAATATTGTACAGAGTGTAGAGTTTATCAATTAACCAATATCACATACTGTTGTGTACTAATATTGTCACAACATTATAACTTTATGGTTTTACATTTTCACTGAAATTTATTAAATGATGACAAATAAAGTTAATGTGTAAGCTTACAGTTGTGGTCATACCCTGGCAGAATTTTTGGCCATATTTCAGAGAATATGAATGATAACACATTTTTTTTTTTTCACTAATAGTTAGTGGTTTTATGAAGACATTTATCATCAAACAATTGTGTGTACTGTTATTAAATCATAGTTGGAAGATAACATGTTTACTCTACATAGTGATTTTTTTTTTTTTTTACATATGCACAGAACTTTATTTTGAGTTTATACATAGGCTACCATAAAAATATTTCCCTGTTGTAAACTGTTTGTCTACTTAAAAATACACATACTAATGTTAATTAATATTATTATTCGGCATTTTTAATGCTGTTTTTTTTTTTTTTTTTTAATATTAACACTGCAGTCCTAAGAGAACATCAACAAAAAACATAGTACTTATTTATCAAATGCTCTTCTTACAAATGTATTGAGTAAATTAACACTTAACCTTCTTTCTTCACTTAACAAGGGGCCTACAGACTTGTCCGAGAGCAATGCATGTGACACAAACCTGCCTCCAATAGCAACAACATTACATAAAATTTAGAAATATTAAGTGACTTCAAACATAAAGTGAGGATTTTGTATAATGTATTGCTATAACAGTTATACTATACGTGTATTTCTTCACAGTCTGCAATATGACATTTTTCTATATGGCACTGCATTGTTAATTGCTTTATTTAACACTGCCAAAGCACATTAGTATTTATTAGTTGTGAATATTTAATGATGGAATAAATAATAATAAGTAAATCCGTGTGATTATGTGATGGTGCTCTATTTCAATCAGACATAACTGGAAGTGAACTACGGCTATATATAAGAAATATATAAGATGAACAATAACACCGGTCTCTTTGTACATCACGTTTATTAAGATGCTACTGGAAAGTGCACAGCAGCTTGTATAGTCTCTGAACGTAGCCAAAGCCCATAGATCACTGCCGAGGCTAATCAAATTGTTCTTCTTTTTAATGCTCCATCAATGTCAGTGGCATTATCTCATTGTGCTACTTCTTTCTCTAGAGTCAGTTACTGCCTTTGTACCAAGTCCTCAGTCTGTCAAATGCCACATCAGTAAAAAATAAAGAGATGTTTCAAAGAAAGAAATGGCCAAGTCTCAAAAAAAGTGGGAGGTGTTTCTTGAAAGTAAAGCAATAAACTCTATTTTGCCTTCACCTCTTTCTCCTCTGTAACGACAGTGCAAAATGTAGGTCTGCGCTTTGCCTACAGCCATCAGCAACAATCAGTTCTGCCCCAGTTACTGACGCATCTCACCGACTAAACACACAGCGTACGTCACTACAGAGACGCACTCACATATGCTTCCAAAAACAGAGGTGTCGGGGGAGCGCACACAGGCATGATGGGCAACATGGCTGCAAACATGTGTGCAAACATTTAAAGATCATCTTGCAATCCCACATTAGCAGTGATGGAGGGACAGGAATGAGCTGTGCACACATTTAGGAACGCAATGAAGTAAACTTTTGAAATGTAAAGAATGTGGTCCTAATTATAACTACCTGTAAATGACAGGTATTTGACAGACAGACTGGGACAAATGTAAAGAAATTGTTGTGACTGCTGCCAAACAAGAACATTGCAAATACATTTGTAGAACCTGGTCCTTTTAGTGCAACTGCTATTAAAATGTGTCAGTATTTACATTAACAAATTTACAAATTTAGAAGAAGTTGCTGTGAAAGACATTGGACATATAAAGAAGAGTGACATCTGTACAAGGTGTTTCTCATTTGTTCCAAGCTTTCTGAACTTTAAATTACAAGAGCTGCACCTGTTCCCTAATACAATCTTACTATTTATTGTCACAAGTTAATGCAATGTAGACATCAATGATTTTTTTTGTTTCATCATCTTCTTGGAATATGAGTATTTATCACAATATGCTTCATTTCATTCATTTGAGAAAACATTACCATGTTGTGTTTTTCTGTTCACGTGTCACTTTATGGACAGATATCCATTCATTCCATTCATTCAAGTGGGCAAAAAAGTGAGCTGTTCACCACAATAGCACAGGGAGAACACGTAAACCCTACACCAGGAGAAACCCACAACATTTTCTCCTTGAGACAAAAGTGCTATCCTCTTAACCACTATGCACCCCAGTAAAGTCAAAGTGTTTCATCACTTCATTTTGACTCATTTAATTCAGTTTACGGTGCTGCCATGTGCCATGTTGTGTTTGGTCTGTTGTTTGGGTTGAGTCCTGAGGCTTAGAAAACATAAAACTGAGGAACTGATTTACTGTTCCTGTTTCCACTTATTGAGTATAGCCTTAAGAAACACAAGCAATTATTATAACATTAAAAGCCGCATGCAATGTTGGCTTTCTTGGGGGGTAAAATAACCATTAACAAGTACAAAATTATACCTTTAATTTCCAGGTCTTAGTTTAAACAAGGTTAAAAAGGCATAATATGTTCTTAGTGAGTTTGCTTAATTCATCACTTAGCTCTTAGTAAAAAGAAAAAAAAAAGGTTTTAATTCCTAAATTCTTTTTCTTCACTTTATATGATGACAGGGCACTGTGAATAACCGTTTTTGAAATTCCAGTGCTGTGACTGAGTTCTGAGTATTGGTGCTCTATAAATAACAGTGACTCACCATGATGTCCATCTGGGCTGGGTTCTGTGGGTCCCATGAGATGGTTGTGTTTTTGACATTACGTTGTGTCAACATGTTCATTCATGCATATACACACACTGATATCAACCGCTGTACTTAAATTGTGTGTAATGTTAAATTGTGCTCTTATCGTTCAGTTGTTTTACATATTTGAGTGCATAAGAGGAAAGAGAAAGCTGCAAGATTCACAAATATGTCATGATAAACTCATATTTTTGCCCACCTTCTACTGAAATTATTTTCATTAATTTGAGTTGATTCCTGGCCCCGAGCCCAATGCTCATTTATGAAGATAGATTGTTATTGACACTGTTATCAGATCACTGCTTTCAGATTAAGAAGGTGAGTAACAGTTCCTTTTTTAAGTCAGTAATAACAAGAACAAATACCACTGCACAGGAAATCCAGCAATGGTTTGAGGCTCATTTTGAAACAAGGCAACAGAAACATAGAAATGGCCCATTGTTTGTTCTATCTATATCAAAACAAAAATCTGTTCCTATTGACGTGTAATCAGATTCAGATCATATCACATATATCAATTTTTGTATTGTGGATACATTCAGACCAAAAGTTATTTACTCATTTTTATTAATAGGCTACGTATAAACAAAATTCTTGACAATGCAATAGATCATCTGTGAAGAGTTACCTTTTGAACAGTTCATTTAGAGTTACTTGAACATGTCATGTTGAATTTACAAAACAAAACTGCCTATACTGTTGAAGTTGAGAAGGTAAAACAAATGAATGTGTCATAAAGATATAGGACTGGTTAAACAGACCAAACATAACTCTATTAGGTGCAACGATGCACATATTTCCATGTGAATCCAGACTTTTTTCAGTGCATTGGTCTTATTTGCAATAAGTGTTAACCAGATGGGGGAAGGGTGAAGACAACAAGAGGGTAGAAAGAGGAGGAAATACATACAGAGGATCTGCTCTCATTAATTTTTCACTTTCATTTATAGTGAATTATTAAAGACTCATGTTGCACTGCGTCTCTAACACAGCATAGACCCTTGAATTATTACGACATTTTAAAGACCAACAAAGGGACATACATACACAATTACAGAAATGCACGTGTTATTAGTTTGCATAGATTCAGAATTCCTGTAGAATCCTTCTCTCTGTTATGCATGCAGACTTACATGCAACATCCCATGGGATGTGATTAGGACAGGATTTGTCAGTCAACCTGCCCCCTCACTCCCACCACACACCTTTGCTGCCTCTTTCATTATTGATCACACAAATATGATTTTCTCCTTGCAGATATTATTGTAACCTTAGGTTTTTAATTGGTATAAATAGAGACTATTTGCAGTAAACAACCATAACAGAATCCCAAATTGTCCAAACTTTAGAGCTTCTTTAAAATGCATGGTTTTATTCTAACATAGCACATGCTACAACCACACTAACTTCACAGATCTATTCTCCCTCTGTTTCAGAAACCTTCTGAGCCAGTGTCTGCAGCTTGGCCCAGATACATCACACTTGGATGCGGCATAGCAACAAGGCATCAGATCAAAGAGTGGAGTGAAGACAGACAAAGAAATGAACCGAAGAAGCACAAGCAATGAGCTGGTAGAAAACTAAAAGATTAGCCAGAAATAAAGGTGAAAGATTGAGATCATACCTGTCATGAGGCAGGGCAATATAACAAAATATGGTAAAGGAGCTCTGCAGAATAAAGTAGATGTTAAGGGCCAAATCAGGGCATTCTCGTATTCTCCAAGGACAGTTCTTGCTTCATCTTGTTCATCACATGTTCATATGATACTGGCTACATTAAAGAGGATAATTATGGCATTGGAATGTGTAACAATGCTTCCATATTAGAGCCTGAAGTACAAGATAGAAATGCCTAATAAACTATGCACATTCCAGTAAAGCTGTTAAAATAAACACAAATGGCGGAGAAATTACCCATGTGTTGTTACAAATGAAGTGCAAGTCATTCACTTTGCTCTGGTCATTCCGAGTCAGATGTTTGTGTGAGCCATAAAGTGTTAATCCACACTGTCCACTTAGATTTACTGGATATTGTCAAGGGTTTATTGTGCAAATTCCTCTGCCTACCTTTTTAACACCCGGACAAGGCAGCCTCTCAAGTGTTACAGATTCATGTTTAAGTAGTGTTGCATTTACACTCAACTGTGCAGACATACAAACCTGAAAATGTACCTTGCAGCAGATAGATTCTTTTCGCTCATGTCTAAACCAATGCATAATAAATCAGGAAAGTTAACATTTATGCCTTTGTATCTAAAGACAAATGTGAAATGAAACAAAGAGAAATGCTGCCCTCTAGTGTCTATTAAGTAAAGTACTAAACAAAATGTATTTTATGATTTCTGTATGAAGGGTAGGATACATCTGTAGAAAGTAAACCTCGGCATATAAAAGGCCTCAGAACAAGCTCGGTTCAAGATAAATGCAAAGGAATGCATTGCACTGAAATTTAAATTAATTAAAATAATATAGGGAACCATGTTGTTTTACAGGTCAATGGTAGTTTTACATTACAACAGTAAGGTAAGCAAGACTAGAGTGCAAGAGTGCATGGCATGTCCTGCAAACAAGCATGCAGCAGCAAAATTAACTTGAGTTCTTTGTGCTTTGTTAAAGAGTAGAGTAAAGTTTTTTTTTAATTAATACAAATGGGCAATCCTACGTTTGCCTGGAAATGAAACATGAAGTTATGTCTGGTGTACAATTCCTGCTCAAATCACAAAAATGTGGACACAGTTGATATTAAAATAAAAAATCAAGCATTGCCCTATTTGTAAGTTAGATTAAGCTATTTATATTGTAGTTAACCTCAGATATTAGTTAGTTAATTTGTTGAATTAGAGCATAACTTTTCCCCTAATTCAACTACCTCAAGTATCAACCTGTGAATCAGAATCAGAATTCTTTTAATAATCAGCGAGTGGAAATAATTTTTATTACAATCATGCATTCAATAAATAGAAAAAATAACTAAAGCAATTAAACACTGTAATTTCATAACGTTGCCAGATGTGTTTACCTTGTGCAGCTTTGTTACATTGGTCTGTTGCCTATGGCTCCAGATTTTCTTCTCCAATCAAAACCCAGTAATACACCTCTCGCCCGCCTTTCCTTTACTGTCATTGGTTGATACTCATTACGCGGTCGCGTTATGGGCGTGGCTACTTCACAACTGCCAGCGGTTACGTTACGTGATATACACCACCTGAGAGGAAGAATCCAGGAAGGTCTGCTCGTTTGCGTCTTGGGCTACATCTTTCTGCGGGTGAGTGTTGTATGGATGGTCTATTATGCATCCTCAATCAGATGTGTCGTACTTTTGCGTTTTAATGAATTTGTAGCCCACGTATATTTATCTAGTTTATGGATTTGGTCGGGTTACAGGTAAACAAATAACACGCGTGAGGTGAACGTTAGCAAATGCTCGAATGTGTGTAAGCTAGTTAACCTTATATTTATAATTGTTGAGTTCATTATAGGTTTTGAGAGACGTTTTTGTTTTGTGGTTATGCAAAAGTGGTTGGCCTCCTCCTTCCTTTAACCTTTTAACCTCATATGACTTTTCTTGGAAACAATAGATTACCGGGTTTTGATGTCCAAAATATAAAGAAAATGACACAAGTTACTTTTATCAAAGTCCTGTAGTTTATGTAGCTATTAATGGTCAATTCAAGGCAAAGCACTTTATGTTCCCAGGGACCTCATAACCTTGTAATTAATGTGTTTTATGTATTTACCACCCTTTACATTTAATACATAATGTTTTTTTTTGTTTTTGTTTTTTCACAAAACTGTTGCCCTCACAAGTAAACTTTTCTGTATAGTTGTGTGTTGCATAAAAGTACCACTATTACTGTTCAAAGTGCAATAGCCTGCTGTATAAAAGATTTTAACCAGATATAATCTAATTGCTTTCCAGAGATGAACAGTGCAAAGGCAACCAGGAGACGCACCCAACCCAGCACAAATGGGAAAACGTCAGGACAGATAAAGGAACCGCTGCAGTGGGGAAGAGCATGGTTAGTTTGTGACCTTGCACAACTGCAGTAAATATTGCAGCTGTGAAAGGAAAAACTTGTGGGCTGCATAGTAATTTATTTTATTATTGTTACTAAGTATTGTATTATTTACAGGTCTTTAAATATATGACACTTACGCTGGCTTTTATGGACATACTTTATTAGTGTATTTGTAGAGGTGGCGAAGGCTAATGCTTTTGACTTCTTAACTCTATAATCACACATATTGTTTCATATTTGTCATTCTTTCACAGGGAGGTGGACTGGTTCTCTTTGATAGGCGTCGTTAGCCTCCTCTGCTTTGCCCCCTTCATTGTGTTCTACTTTGTGATGGCATGTGACCAGTACCAATGCTCTGTCAGCCAACCTCTGACGGAACTGTACAGCGGAGAGGCGACATTACGCTCCATCTGGGACAAGGCACCTTCCTTCACCTGGTCAGCTGCCAAGATATATGCCATCTGGGTGACTTTCCAGGTCAGCTAGAGGAAGACAAAAGAAGGGAAGAATGGATAATTGGGCAATAAGAAATTGTGGGAATAATAATTTACTTCTATTTGTCATTGTATAGGTGTTTCTCTACACGTGTGTTCCTGATTTTACTCACAAAATAATCCCAGGCTATGTTGGTGGAGTCCAGGAAGGAGCCAGAACTCCTGCAGGTAATAATGGAATTTGAGTAGTGTCATGTAAAATAACAAAACAAAAACACAAATATCCATCATGAAATATGTCTCACTCAATTTTCCAGGTCTAATAAACAAGTATGAGATCAACGGACTGCAGTGCTGGCTCATCACTCATGCCCTATGGGTTGCTAATGCTCAGTACTTCCACTGGTTCTCTCCCACTGTTATCTTTGACAACTGGATCCCTCTGATGTGGTGCACCAACATACTGGGCTACTCTGTGTCTACCTTTGCTTTCATGAAGGCCTACTTCTTTCCTACTAATGCTGAAGACTGGTAAGTTTCTATTTAAGGTGATTGGCAAGTGTATATTTTAACATACTAACCTGTTAAACTGAACTCAGAATTGGCCCCTCCAGTATAGCTATATTGATTTGTTCCCTCAAAACAAATTTTCATTACTTTTCCTCTTTTTTTATTCAGATTAAAAATTAGAAATAGAAGATTTAATAAAAGTAACTGGCTTTTAATTTTGCTCATTTTACAGCAAGTTTACAGGAAACATTTTCTACAACTACATGATGGGCATTGAATTTAACCCACGAATTGGGAAATGGTTCGACTTCAAGCTCTTCTTCAATGGTCGACCGGGTATTGTTGCCTGGACTCTTATTAATCTCTCTTACATGGCCAAGCAGCAAGAACTGTATGGGCATGTCACAAACTCCATGATCCTGGTCAATGTGTTGCAGGTAGATTTTTATCACTTCAACAGTAACAGCTTCCATATTGCACTGCAACACTGATATTTTTGTTTTTTTTCTATTTAGCACATAAGAGTATAATTCAATACAATATACTGTATTAAAAATAAGAAAGAAGAAAAGAAACAAAAACTATACATGTGAAGACAAAAGCATGTGCATGGGAGAGGTAAAAGCCAAATATGCTTATAAAAAACACCATGCCCTGAAAAACTAAAGAAGACAAATAACAACAAAATAATTTTACAGACAACATAAAACAACAAGCTGTTAAAACTACATATCCACCCAGCTGTTCATTTTTTAGGATGAGTGAGTCAAAGCAGATATTCTGCCGTCAGTTTATGTGTCAGTTTATTTCTGTATATAGATAATGAGGGAGAAGTAGCTAGAATATCTAAATAAGTATTCCATAATTTATCACCACAATATTGTACTGAAGACATTGATTATGGATTGTTTTTCATAAAAATAAATGCAGATTTGTTTGTCTAGTTGGATAGCAGTGAATCTGATAGATAGAAAATTATGCTAGATATATGAAGGCCAATCAGAATCACAAGTTAAACAAAGGTGCACTTGGGTTTAGAAAAAGTAGCTATTCTATTAAACATTTTCTGTAGAATGTTTTACTTTGTGTAGCTTGGTAGCAAAGGTACTTCCCCACACAATATTACAAAAATTTAATCAGTGTGTAGTATAAAATTAAAATACATTTATTATGAACACAATTTCTTATCTTTCTTACAATTCCAAGCAATTTAGTAGTCTTCTTACAGACATGTTATATTTGTTTAACATTAATTTCAGACACCTAAAAAGCATGCTGATGATCACGGTAATAAAATAATAATAACAATGATAAAATAAAACTACTCTTTTACATTTAACCTGTTTGCTCTGAACCACTCTGAATAGTTTAGAAGTTTTTATTTATTTATTTTTTCAACAAGAGCAGATATATTCGTATTTGAAATAAAAGGTTTATTATCATCTGCAAATGAAAGTGGGACTAGAAACAGAAGCAAATCATTTATATAAGTAAAAAACAGTAATGGCCCCGAAGTTGAACCTTGTGGTACACACCATATTTTATTAAATTCATTTTAGATTAATAACATTTTATAAAATGGTTCTGCTTTCTGTTATTACACTATCATTTAGAAAGCAGAATATTATAATTTACGGTGTCAGTCAGTTCATCAAATTGTGTGGTAACAAAGTAATGGACACCAGTGTGACCTGTTGAATTTAGTTTAAAGTTGTTTTGTTTTTGTAACGTGTTCAATCCTAATTCTGTTATTGTCTGACTTATTTATGTTTTTTCAGGCCATATATGTGTTGGATTTTTTCTGGAATGAGGCATGGTATTTGAAGACCATTGATATCTGCCATGATCACTTTGGTTGGTACTTAGGCTGGGGAGACTGTGTTTGGTTGCCATATCTTTACACACTGCAGGTAAGGACAGTTTAAGACAAGGCAGAACAAATGAGATCCACACAAACGACAACTAAACAAATGTGCTTTTGGCTTCAAGGGCCTGTACCTAGTGTACCACCCTGTCCAGCTCTCAGATGGCCATGCTTTGACTATCCTGCTTCTTGGCCTGGTTGGTTATTACATCTTCCGCTCCACCAACCACCAGAAGGACCTGTTCAGACGTACTGAAGGAGCTTGCTCTATCTGGGGTCGCAAGCCTACATTCATTGAGTGCTCGTACCGTTCAGCTGATGGTGGTGTCCACAAAAGCAAACTTCTGACCTCAGGATTCTGGGGTGTGGCTCGGCACTTTAACTACACCGGGGACTTAATGGGCTCACTGGCCTACTGTGCCGCCTGTGGTTTTGGTCACCTACTTCCGTACTTCTACATTGTTTACATGACCATCCTGCTGGTCCACCGCTGTGTGCGAGACGAGCACCGCTGCGGCAGCAAATATGGGAAAGACTGGAAACGATACACTGATGCTGTGCCTTACCGCCTCATCCCAGGGGCGTTTTAGAGGACGAGAGTACGGAAAACTTATAAAGCAACAGAAAATCAAATAATTGGTTAAAACAATTCTGCTACCTAGATCACAATGACATGCTGTACATTATATAATATTATAATATCAACTTTAACTATGAATATCTTGCACAAGTACAATACAATACATTGTTTCTCACTGCCTTTAAAGTACCAGGACCAAGCAGCTGCTTTTCCTCACTTGGACTTCTGCTTCTCATACCGTTTTAAGACTGAATGGAACAGATCCATAACAAACGACACCATACCAAACCGTAGCTGGTCTCAATATTATAGTATATGCTGTTGTGTGTGTGATACTGGTCATTGACACTGCCTTGTTGTTAGGGGTTTATACACATATAAAACAATAAAGTGAACACTGTGCTATCTGTATGTTCCATAAAAATGTATTTCACAAATAGAAACAATGGATTTTGTACCTTTTTTACACTAGTGTTTTTTGGAAACGTACAATGTTCCTGTTTGAGCACTGTTCATTTTCATTTCTGCAAACTTCTTTGTTGCTGTACACTTTGTATACTAATACTGCCTTTATTAATAAAGTAAGTGAATCAGTGATGTAATCTTGATGTGCATTTTGTTACCTGTTCACAATTGTCAGTGTCTAATCTTAAATTCAAATAAATATTTCAAAATTTTAACCTAATTTTTGTCAACTTGTGCCTGATTTACAAAGTAACACATAATTCAGCGCCGGTTCCTCTTGCAGACCTCTTTCAAAGAACCACCTCTGAGCGTGTCAAGAGGATCTGTGAGAGGAGACTGTTATTCCGCTGTGTAAAAGCACTTTCAGTCAGTCAACCAGGTCTGTGAGAGGCTCTGGAGAACGGAATTTAACAACATCAAACCGTCAGTGACATACAACTCTTTCACAAAACAGTTCAAACAGTGGATTAATAACACATACACGTGTCAGCACTGACATTACTATCATCTGGTATTGTGTGTTTTGTGTCTGTTAATGTGAACCTATGTATTTTGTTTTAGATCACTGCTGGTTTTATTGCCTCTGCTCTGTATTGTTCTTGAACATTCATTTGTTCAGTTGTTTGTAATGACCTGTTCCATGTTCTGGGTCTGTGCTGTCTTCTTAATTGTGTATTTTAAGCCCTTTTGACATCAAGGCCAGGGGAGTACAGATGAAACATAGTCTAACTCTTTCTTTTTTAAACCATGTTTAATCATGTGTTTTGTGAAATTGCATTGTCCCCTTTGAAGTAAACAAATCTAAGTCTAAACTGCAACCCGTGGCTGTTAAAGATGTTTATGCATCTCAACAGCAGATGGCAGCAGATAATAGCTAAAGTCTTTATGCCACTGTGATTTAACGAGGGTGGACAGTGATTTTGTTACCACTTATAATACAATGATATGTTCGTAAGTGCCACTGTAATACCAAGTAAGCACACACACGTCTCCAACCAGTGTAATAATCTTATGTAATGTTTTAGATGTAACCCATTATGATAATAGGTGACTTTTCAATTGTCCCCTTGTTCTAAGCTAATGCAATAGGTTTTAGATTCATTGCATTGTATTAGATGTACATTTCGATGCACATAACCACTAACCATTATTCTTTTCACCCTAATTGATTCTCTAATTATCCATGTAGGTGGAAAAGTGTTTAATCAAGCTGAAAAGAGACAGCATTTGCTGGATGAACCTTTTTAACACTCTAAACAATTGACAATTTAATTGTATATTCCTTTTTATATAGAAGCTGACAGTGAGCATATTGCAGACGTTTTTTGCAGCTGTGCATTCATTTGCATTGAAAGGACAGGTGGGGGTCACAAGAAGGAAATGTTCATTAAAAAAATTGAAGGCTGAGTAAGTGGCAATGAGAATGAGGCATGAGTGAACGACAGAAACACAATGGGATACTGAGAGTTGGTGCCACTCTCTGTTAGAGTTGGCTTGATTTCCCGTGAGTCCAAATTAGTTTTTATTATGAGTTCGGGGGCAAAAGACTTGGTGGTTTAAAGTTATAAGTGAGACGGAAAGGGGCACCTCAGAGGGAGGAAAGTACATGATTTGTCAGCAAACTGTGGGCACATGCATCATAAAAAACAGCAGACCTCAGAAGAGCATTCCAGGCCGCAGAGGCCCTAATAATCACATTGTGGTGTTTGAGGCTGAAAAGGCTGGCTGTGGCACAAGGGCAATTCAAACTTTTCTAATAGAATTTTTCTTGTATGAGTGTGATGGTTTCATTTATTGCAAGTGTCTTCATTTTATTACTTTTTCAGACAATCTGCTGAATGTAAAAAATGTGTTCGGTAAGTGTTCCAAGCATTGTCACAATTTGTTTTAATTCTAACAAAAATGTAGATGCTATGACCAACTGACCAAGTTCATCAGGAGATTGAAGGCTTTTGAAACAGTACACAGCAAAAGTATGAATGTTAATTTAACACAGTACAAATTAACACTGTGTACACATATTGAACACTGACTCACTCAACACTGACTCTGGTGTTTTTGAGTAACACAAGACACTGGTCAAATATTGAGTCATTTAATTCAACACTGGGCACCTGCTTTGTGAAAGTCTGGACTATCCACTAATGTTAAATGTTTGGGGTGTTTTGCTATAGCAGCTACATTAGAGTTCTAGAGAATTTAGAGTAAAATATAAAGGTTGTGAACAAAATATTTCCGTATAATAAGTAAGTAAGTAAGTAAATTTCCTTTCACAGATATAAATCACAAAGTGCTTTACAAAGTGCAATAAAAGAACAATAAAACTTTGAGAATAAAAATTAAAACCACAAAATATTAAATCATAAAAAAAAAAAACAATCAACTAAAAGCTTGTTTAAATAAAAGTGTCTTCAGCTGCTTTTTAAAAGAATCCACAGAAATGTCCACTCGCAGTGACAGGGGCAGGGCGTTCCAGAGTCTTGGGGCGACTACTTGGAAAGACCGGTCTCCCGGTTTTAAAACGTGTTTTGGGGACCGTTAAAAGGTTTTGACCAGAAGACCGAAGAGTGTGGGAGGAGGAGTAAGGGGTCAGCAGGTCAGTGATGTACTGGGGGGCCTGTCCATGTAGAGCTCTAAAAGTCAAGACTAAAATTTTAAAATCAATTCTGAATTTGACTGGAAGCCAATGAAATGTGAGCCCTTCTGTTGGTTTCTGTAAACATGAAATAATATTATGACCGAGGCAGATACAAACATGTTTAACAATCTCAAAGATGGGGTCAAAACCTATAAAAACATAATATAAATACTATTTATTTAATAATTGCAGCTATTTACGACAACACTACTGTTAACACTTTGCTTATGTTTTGGATTAAATTAGCATAAACATACTTTAGTTCTGTGGCCAGTAGCAAACGTGACACTGCATAATTCTGACAGATATTTAGTGTTATTGAAATGATGTCATAGTAAGAAATTCCGCAGCAAACATCCTGATAACCTCTTCAGTTGACCTTTTGTTGAATCTTTAGCTGTATTTCTCTTCCTATCAGCTTTATCCTTGCCAGCTCTAACCTCTAACCCCTAAACCGGTCGTCAAGCCAGCTAATGGACTGATGAGACGGGCAGAATGACCATCAGACTAAACAAAAGCCCCCTCCCCCCCGGGAAAACCCAGATTGTGATGACTTGAAGATGAACACAAACAGCTAATTGTCCCATATCTGTTGAATTCAAACAACCTTTATTGCTATGGACAGAGCAACCTCAGTCTCAAGACATGTTCTATTTAAACTCCCTAATGTCTTGTTCGATTGTGCTCCTCCAGACAGATTGAAATAGGCCTTAAATTGGGGAAAAGGCTCTGCTGCAATAATCTGATAGAATCTTACACCCCATTTTAGGCTTGACTTCTTGTAAGTCACTCAGAGAGTTGAATTAAAAAAGGATTAGGAGCCGAGAAAGAATTAGGGGGATTAAAAAGGATTCTCCGGCCGAGCCACAAATCCATAGCTGATGTGGTAAAAATGATTGACTGAAGATAGGAACCTCATATTAACAAGGCTTGTGAGGCATAAGGGTGCTCTCTTCTCACATCA
Organism: Neodontobutis hainanensis; assembly: GCA_024349245.1. Classification (NCBI taxonomy): domain Eukaryota; kingdom Metazoa; phylum Chordata; class Actinopteri; order Gobiiformes; family Odontobutidae; genus Neodontobutis; species Neodontobutis hainanensis. Next base: position 13,123,656 of record JALDNG010000002.1, on the reverse strand, counting down.
GTGACCACAGCAGCTTCCGAGCAGATTATAAATTGGTTGTATTTTCCATGTTAGTGGTGTAGGATTCTGATTTGAGAGCCCGAGTTACTTCTGTGTTGACAGTCGAACTTCACTTAAGAACAGCTTGAATCCTTCTCTGTGAACGCTGGACCAAATTGAGCTTTTTTTCTGAACGGCAGGGGAGCTCAGCCACAAGTTTGTTAAATAAAAAGAAAAGGAAAGCAATCTAAATATATTATTAGTTATTCATCTAAAAGATTTGAGTATTTCCACTCAACTGGTGCAAATATAAACTTAGATACTTGAGAAGGCGTTGTTGATCGCTGACACGCATGCACAAGTAACAGGTGTGTAGTTTCCAGTGGGAGGGGTGTGTTTGACATGTTTGGTTGCTTTGGAGACAGAGGGACTTTTGGTGGGTGCAGGGTGTGTGTTGCCCGGGTGACAGCCAGTTGTCAAGAGCGAGCTAAGCAAGGTACGGGGCATTTGCTGGCAGTCGATTGCAGAACAGAAACTGCCAAATGGGCAAAATCCCAAACTACTTTATTTGTTCTTAACCAAACTTTTCAACTGGCTGATAATATTAACTTTAGTGGGCAAGGGGAGTCATGTGGAAGCAGACCAAGTCCAAACTAGTAAGGATTATGTTGATGGATGGATGACAAACATAACCTTGTATGAGATGAACACGTTCAAACACTGTTGCTCCACAAATAAGTTTTTTAAAAACCCCAAGCTCAGTGGGTAGGTCAGGGCAAGCCTAAAGTTGAACAACTCCCTAAATGGCTTGCTTGATACCTCTAATCGTGTTGTTCTTCCAACTGGTCTAGACCTTTGACCTTCTTTGGGTTATACACTCTTTTTCATTGTGGGTATACAAAGTGATCAAAAGTCAAAACACCAGAATATTCGAACAGCGTGGCACTTATCCTCATGGATCAATAGTTGTTTGAACCTGGAACAAGATCCTAGATGGGCCTTACACTTTTTCCCTTACCGATTAGCTGAGTCGTTCGAACTGGATCTAATGATAATTGAAGCGGTAGCAACGCCTCGCACAGACCCTAATTGCTTTCTCTTTAATAAATCACAAGAGACAATCACTCTTCCATTATCCTCAATCGCACTTACCACAATCACAAACCATTAAAATCCTAGTCTGTATAGACTATTGAAGATGACACACTCTTTTTTTGGTGCCTATAGTGTAAAGTAATCATTTCAGTCGTGTGCATGCTTCAATCTAGCCTTTCTCTTTTTTGGCAGCGAAACTCATGTAAAGTATGTAACTTTCTTGTTAAGAAAATTGTTCATTCATCCATTTTTTTTACAGTTATATTAATAATTTATGAAAAGAACACCTCAAGATGTCATATCAGCTTTATTAATAAGGATTTTAATGAATAAGAATGTTCAGTGCAATCACATGCTCATGAACAAGGGGTCTGCTTTGGTTTAAAAACGGACGCCCCACTTGTTGGTTTACACGGCTTGTCAACATGGAATGATGGCAGAAAATCCTGCAGAGAAACTGATTATTCCAGCGCTGGCTAAAACTATTTACACAGTGAAAAAACACAAACAAGAAAAGCACAAATAACTGGCAATTAATTTAAAGGATGATTAACGAGGCTGAGATAATTACAGGAATCAGTCTAATATTGAACTCAAAGCTTGAAGTCTAAGGTAATTTCTAAACTTCAATTTGATTTTGCAGTGGTGAATTGGCTCAGTTTTACTTTTTTAATGAGATAAAAGCCAACTGTTTGTGATGGAAGTGTGGAGGTTAAGTGGTAGATGGAAGTTGGAACTTTTTGGTTATGCAACTTTAAAGAAGAAATAGTTGATCATTTGGCGAACTAACTATTGACAAAAGCAAGGGAAGCCGGAGCCTATCCCATGTAGGTTTACCCTGACACTGACAGCCACAGAGAACCATTTACTCCCACATTCCTTCTCTGTGGAAAAATGTTGATTGACCTTTTCTCCTATACATGCTCTCTTGTCTCTTTGGACAATGGGAAAACAATCTTCTTGTTGAGTGAGTTGTCCAGGAAAATCCAGCTTAATCCAGCCCAATTCTCCATGTTGGGCTAGTGTTTGAACCTTAAAACCTTTGTCGGATAGGATAAAATGAGATTGAATATACCTACAAAACACATTCTACATTTGTCAGAGCAAAGGCACTACAGGACAGGTCTATGTAAGTGATTCAACACAGAATAATCCATATAGCTTTAATCCTTATTTTATCAAAAATATATAATTTACTCTATCTTTAAAACCTTCTCCCAAATCTTTTTTACTAGAAGTGTTTATGCTGAGGCCAGCTCTTCTTTGCTAGATTATTAGCTGTGACCTTTGCGTATTGACTCCAGCTAATACAAGCCAGAAAAAACTCATGTGCCAGAAATAAAGAGAGAGCATATGTTGCATTTTATGAACAGTCCCGCTGCGCAATCAACTTATACAGAAACAAATACAAGTCTGTGGGGACTGCTGAACCACGCTAGGCTCTCCACACACTCAGAGTCCATTCCAACACACACCCTGATGCTCTCCCCTGGCCTCTTGGTAAACTTTGTCAGTCTATACATCACACCAGCCCCTCCCCGCTCACTTATTCCATTCACATCTCCTCCTTTATTAAGACGGACAATTCTAAAAAGGAGTTGTCATCCACACCCGTAATGTGACCATGAGCTGCCCACCATCACTATGCGAGCTTCCTCCACATTACATGAACAATGACGGCACACGCAGCCCACCCACTGCCTCATTCATGATCCGGTCACCTCTCCTCCTGCCCTCCTCCTTAAGGATAACTCGCAGTCCTGGGAGTGGTGTCCTTTCTAGCCTCTTAGGTCATTTCTGCCTGCTCAGCAGCTCCAGGGATATTCAGTCAATGATGCTTGTTAGTAGAACTGACAGTGCTTATACGCTCACTCCCTTTTCCCATTAACAGGTACATAATCTCAATATAGGACATGATCTTCTACATTCACAGTCTGTACTAGAACTGCAAAAAAACATGATTAAGATGTTTTCTGGAAAATGCAACAAAGGATTTTAGCATATGAATCCATAATTAACTGAGCAAAGCAAAATGATGCCATGTTGATGATACTGCTGTTTAGTATTTATACAAGCAGGGCTGTTTTATGAATAAAAAGTCAGAAGAAAATTTTTAACAGAGGGTATTTCCCCAGTTTGGTAGGTTTATGAGTTTACTGCTTAAGAGTGAGCAGAAATAAAACTTGTACCTACTTAAATAACACATTAAAAGTTTTGGAGCAAACAAAGCACATGGTATAATGGGCTCTACATACAACATAGGAATCCATGTAGACTGCTGTGCTGTCTTTTTTTCATATAGTGAGGTATTTCTCTAAGTGTATACGGCTGTCAAACAGGGAGAGGCTGAATCTGAGTGGATTCTTAGCAGTGCTCCCCTGTGCCGAGCAGTAGGCTGTGAAAAGGAATTGCCACACCACTTTTCCTTTCTCCGCTTCCGACTTCCTTTCAGAGGATTCTTCTATCAGATGTCAGGAATAACCATGGTTTGTGTTCGTGCGTCTGTTTGGGTTTATTTAGCTCTGATCTCCAGGAAAGATTTTTTTGGTTCCCTTCCTTATTTCCTTCTTTTGTGCTCTATTTGGCCCACTTTTAGAGTATTTATTTTTGTATCCCAATTACCTACATGTATATTTGTCTGCATGTTTAAAAACTCTGAAGTCTGAAGTTGCCCTATGGGCTAAACAGACCTTACAGCAAATTCCCCACAGTCCAGTCTACTGTAGTGTGCCTGAGCTTTTTTTAGTTGCAGGAGAATGTCACTGGATTTATGCAGCTAATGCCAAAACAGCTGCTGGCACAAATAGCTGAATAAGGCCTCCCTTTAATATCAACTTCCACGTAGTGTCACTCAGGAACTTTAAAGGTTAAGACAATAGAAAGTGAACATAAATTTCACTTTATTCGAGGCGTGGTGAGTTTCTTGACTCTTAAATGCCCCCCTACTTTTGTCCGTCGTTATCTCTTCCTTACTCAGATACACACATATGAGCTCCCTTTGGCAACAAGCTGGCACAGTGCCCATCGGAGTCCACTCTGGGGTCGGCAAGCCATTTTTGTTCCCAGCTTTTTCTGTAATGTAATGTTTGCACTGTTATAGCTTTCATTTTGAGCTCTAGTTTGATGAGAAGGTTTGACCTACAAACTGAAATACACCCATTTCTTTCATAAAGGCTTGGTCATAAAGTTAGAAGGGATGTACTTTGTCATATACTGAGTTTTAAATATGAGACAAAGGGTAGCGTATGAATGGAATTGAATTTTGTCAGTGAGATTTTAATAAAGCTATTGTTCAAATCCATGTATGTGTTTCCTGTGGTGCGGTCCCTTGGCACACCCACTTCCTTTACGGCCGTCTCCCACACCTCGCCTTCCCATTCACAAGCACTGTCGTCCATATATGATTAGATATTAGAGGATGTGGCTCGGGCTTAGTCATATGGATACTTGATACTCAAAGGGTCATTCTCTTCTCTGGGTGGATGTAAGACTTATTTATTTCCCAAAAAACTATACTACAATAATGTGGGTGAATTCTGTTCATTAGAATATCTAGCCTACAAATCATTACAATTTTGGCTTCTCCAGAGCTCTTTCAATCTATAATACTCCCCACACATCTATTGAGACATATATGTTTCATTTGTGATTTTTGTTAGCCCTGCCTGCTTTTCTCTATTTTTCTATTCCATACAATGGTCCCTCATTATCCGAGTTTCCGAATTTCACAGGAAGCAGGACAAATGTATGCAGATTAAACCAATCAAAGAAATGAACGACCCGACACAAGCAATACGACAATGAGATTTGTTTCACTACTTTATGAGTCATTGCATAAAGCCTACAACGTTTCAGACAAACCCCTATAATTGGTCAATGTTGTTGGGCTCAGGTGGAAGTCAGGCTCAATGGGTGGAAAGTCAAAGATAGCATGTTTGGGCGGTCAGGTAGATTTTTGTCTAATATTCTGGTTTGAAGGGAAGTCAGCTCTTCAACACAAGGAAACCTCCAGGAAGTCTTTACCTGGGGTCCCACTGTAATGCTGGTGGACAGGATAACTAGAGGGAGCGGCTGACTACCTTGAGCTCCTAGATAGCTTACAGAGTAGAGAGACAACACAATGGGAGTTTCCACCAGTTTGTCATTCTACAATTATAAAATGAAACTATACAAAGACAGGTCTCCGTAGCACCCCTACGTATCTAGTGTTAACTACAATCCTTGAAATAGAGAATCTTGGAGTTGTGCAGAGTACATGTGAACGAACATAGTGACACATAACCCTACATTAAGAAGTGAAATCTTTTGAAGTGTATGTTCTACAAAGCCTTATTCCTTTTAAAACAGTGCATAGTTTCACAAAAGAAATTTCTGTCTTTTTGCAAATGTTTTACCAGTGTGCAGTTGTCGTAATTCTGTAAATAGTTATGGTCATGCAGTAAATGATTGACTTTTGGCAAAAATGTTCCCTGTGTTTCAAGGTCTTTTCACATGCATGTCTTTGGAAATGGTCATTTGATTATGCACAAGGGCTAGGGAACACATTTTTATATAAAGTCTTTGCCTTTTGTCTAAAGTTGAAAATGACACATTAAACCTTATTGAGTTAGAGCATATAATCATTTTGACTTCCCTTCAGTTTACCCAGTATTTGCCCCAGATCCTTCACTGGGATCCTCTGGAGGTTATGTGAGATCTGTTCAGGCACTGCATGTTATTCTTCACGTCAGGTTCATAGAACAGTTGTCTGCCGAGGAGCTTCAGTAGACAGAAAGAATACACATTTGTCTAAATTAAATGCATTAAAATTTGATCCTAGGGCTACAGTGACATACTATGTGGATAGTCGCCAGTGGGAAATAGTCTGTCTCTGTGTGTGTTTGAGTCCGAGAATCTCTTTCTGAATAATCTGAGAGATTATGAAATACATAACTCACAGAGACAGTTATGGATCTTCTTACCAGTATTACCATCCTAAAACCACTAACATGAAATAAAATCAATTTTACGCACAATGAGATCCCTACACGAACTGATATGCAGCAATATCATTATAAACATTTTAACGGTAATCAGTGTGGTGATCAAAGCCTCTCTGATTCCCTTGAGTAGAAATATAAAAACTGAGTAAATTATCATCAACTTGCTTTTCAGAATTTAAGAGCACCAAAAGCAACTGTGAAAGAGAACAGACAGCAGAGTGTTTACTTTTGCTTATGTCAGACTGACACAAGGCAGCAGTTCACTTTGTCTTCATGGTTTTAGTGAGCAGACATGAGGACGTCTTAGTATCAGTCTGAATAGGTCTTTGTTCAGCTGCTGTCTCTGGTTTGTTTCTTTATCTCTACTAATTATGCCAATGAGTAATCACTATGTTTTGTGTTCACATATGCTTATTCAGGTACACTCTGTGCTTTTAATAGAGCCTACAGCAAAAAAAAAAAAAGTTGCATTAAGGGGGATATTGCAACAAAGTTTGTGAACAGCTTCACCACAAACTCAGTGATGCATTCAATCAGTTACACAGAATGTCAGACATTACTTGTATTTTTACTACATTTTTTGACAAAAATCTAGCTTATAATAATGTATGTTATAAAAATTAAAATCTTATGACATTCCATGAGAAACAATATAAAATAACTTTAAATGTATGTTGATGGTTTCTTGACATGAAACAGGAAAACTAAGCCTGAGACTACCTCTGATCGGTGGGGCCTGCTATTGTCTTGTCAGGACAGCCTAAAAGTGTTGTCCTCACCATTATATTCATCACAACCTGAATATACAAAGATTTTGTTTAAGAGGTAACAGTCCAGTGTGAGTTTGCAGCCTTCTTTTAGAGTGGAGCCTATACATCCTGAAAAGTTACAGATAATGTTTCCTTAAATTATTGAATAGGCCTATAATTGTTCCCATGTTTTGTTTTCATTACCTTCTATAAGTGTAAGAACCAAGTCCTTTAATGGGCTCAAGGTTTAAACTTGACCTTCCTTGTCTTGACTGATTTAGTTTAAGCCTATATGTTTATTTTACTATCAATCAGAAAGACCCATGGCACTTAATTTTCATTATTTGTTGATCTTGTATGTTTTATAGACACATTTTCTAATCCCTAAATTTGCAAAACTGGATTAGCAGAAATTCTGATAACAGGACAAAATAGCTGACCCTGAAAACATATAAAGCGTGAAAGTTATTACATTTCTGAATTTAAGGTTAATGTATGTGTTGTAGAGCAGGAGGGTCCATGGACAAACTCAACACATAAAAAGATTTCCGGATTCAAGATTCATTTCCAAAGAGAAATAATAACGTCTGTTGCCCAATTTTCTTTTTTACTCAAGGTTTGTTTGAAACGCACAATAAATGGTTAGTAGCATCCCATTATTCTTTTATAATCATCATTATGAAATAAATTGTGCTCATCCTTTTTGTCAGTAGAAAAAATACACAACAAAATGACTAAGTAAACTCAAACTGATTAAAAGTGAAGAAAAAAACACTGCAGTGTTGGAGCGAGGTGACAAAGTACATAGAGACAGAACAAGAAATGCACCCACTCAAGGACACGTCCTCCTTGTACTTTTTGTCACGCGTCCAAATTTCCGCACTCAAGAGCATAAGTGCAAATAAATCAGCCAACAGGCCCGTATGTGTTTGTGTGTGTGTGTGTGGAGACATCCGGAGAAGGAGTACACAGTCATTCATTAGTGCTGTTCCAGACGGTCTATGAGTGAGTATCCATCCATCATGTCCGCCCCCCTCACCTGCATTAACACCACCACTCTGTCCACACTGTCCCATCCTCGACAAGCAAACCCACACTGGTATAATTGGTAAGCTGTCAGGACGGGGATGACTGTCACATCATTTGTCGGTCTGGGTTGTCCATTAATTTAGTAGCTCTTTTTGTTTTTCTTTGAACTTCCATCTGAAAAAAATATATTCAAATCTTCTCGGCAAACAGTCCATCTATCAGTCTCATTGCTTTATCCTCCCATGTCCCCTCTTCCTGTATATTCATTTAACTTTGTGGCCCAACGCACTGTGGTGAATGCTAATAGGTTCCCAGACTCACGGGGTACAATACAGCCGAGAGTAAATGACACGCGCCGCTGTTGCGTAGTCAGTGTGCGTATGTGAGTGTGTAGAAGCCTGGGCGGTCAGTCCACGGGTTTCATTAGCCTGATGGAGTTTCTATTAAATTAGAAAGTCTCTCTCCCTCTCTATCTTTGTCTCTCTCCCAATCACATTAGTGCTCTTATCTTATTTGTGGAGGCTCTGCAGGCAGCGGCGGAGGGAGTTATGATCTGAAAGTGGACAGGGAAAAGGACAAGCCCTTGTAAATAGAAAAGAAGCAGATCAGGCAAAGTGATGTGTATCTGTGGTACTATATCCATGTTTGGAGGCCACACAGCATGACAAAGGGTTTTCTGTGTGCAGTGTGCATATGGATTGTTAGGAGTGATGAGTTGAATTTTTCGATTTTCATGGATGTTGGAAGTTATCCTATCAGCTGCAGGAGTCTGACAGACATGGCAGTCTTTATTAAGTTCCTCTCTGTCATCTAATGTGTGTACAGTTCTATGTGGAGCTCATATTAAAGATTTTAGTATAACACAAAAAGATTATCACCATTGAACCACGACCTTATTGTGCCGGAGAGTTTTGAGTGCCCGAATGATATTAGGAGCTAAATTGTTGGGGATTATAAACCGCCGGTCAGGTCTCCCAAAGCAAACAGGTCCTAGGTGACGGGCCAGGCAAAGAGAGGTACAGAGCCCCTTAAGGTCAGTACAAAATCAAAGACCATGACGTCGGCCGGTATGGTGCAACTGAGGCCCCACCCTGGAACCAGGCCCAGGGTTGGGGCTCGCATGCGAGCGCCTAGTGGCCGGGGTCTTCCCACATGGGGTCCGGCTAGGCTCAGGCCGAAGGAGCAATGTGGGGCCGTTCTCCTGTAGGCCCACCACCTGCAGGAGGGACTGTAAAGGGACAGTGCAAAGTGGATTGGGCGGCAGTCACTTGTCCAAACATGTCCTTTAGTGTTGAGAAGTCTGGAAGACTCATTTGACATTTGTAGTGGGGCCATATGGACCAGTCAGGAAATAACAAAAGGTTTATAACAAATATGTGTGCGTGTGTGTCCAGGGGGTAGGACAGTCTATTGTATGTTGAAATGCATCCACTGTATATTCACATTATAGGATGATGTGTTCATTAGTGTTTTAAACTGTACACTGAGTCTTGAGGACAAGGATGTTGACAGAGGAGGGAGGCAGAGATCAGGCCAAATATGGGCAGTGTGTAATTCTTGGTATATACTGTCAGACAAACAAACAGTTTCAGGTAAATAAAGGATAGCTCTACTTACAGCAATGACTGCTAAACAAAATTCTGAAAAGTAAAACGGAGTTCTTGATGTTTATGGAAAAAAATGATACTGCCTATACCACATCTGACATTACTGTCAATCAATAAACTTGTTACAGAAAAAAAACATTATACAAATCATCTCAGTGAAATAATCAGTTAATAACAATACGGAAGTTCTAAGTTTTATCCATTTGTTGCAATGAATTTTATTGAGCGACATCTACACAAAACAGATGAATGCTAATTGGCAGTTTATTTTTATTTGTATAACTGAACATAGGCTAAAGTCAAGTAACAGTCTGCAGTAAAAAGTGAACCATTTAAGCTGTCATTTTAAGTGAGGGTTACTACATAAATTGCTGTACAACTAGAGAAGATAATATCACCAAAACAGAGTCTATTATGTAAGTCATGCACAGGCCATTGTAGGGATGGGGTCTTATTAAAACATGTCATTGGAGTCTGGCCTCATAAATACAGTGGCGCATAAATGAATGCCTCCACACATCAATGCTTTATGTCAAGGAACGTCCAGACTGACAGACTGAACCGAAGACATGCGCACATAGCAAGAGATGAGACAGGAGAGAGACGAGAGTCAGGAAAGCCGCCACAGTGAGACAATGTGTCCCTGGAATGTATAATTATCAGTGCATATGTGTGGGTGTGTGCAGGCGACAGTGAGCCATTAGCCAGGTTTAAATGAAGGTCTGCATCAACAGCATCTATTCTAATAATGAGTGCCTTGGTCACAGACAAACTAATGCATCAGTGGCGTCTGCTGAGGCTTATGGTCGAGTAAGGAAGCATACCTCTTAAACTGTCCATGATAAAATGGGTCCTAATGCGGTGCCAGCAGATATACACTTGTTTTTCTTGGTATATTGTTGTGTGGTGCAAAATTTCTCAAATAAAATATTCCATTTTTCTCACTTGTTGGGGACGTTTTTTCATTAAAATCTAAATTTGGGCAGCACACACACATTAGGCGTTTGTTTTATTCATAATTACATTGAACAGTTTGACAACGTTTCTTCATACACCACACTAAATTATGATCAAAATTATTAGATTATACATTCTGGATCACAAAAATGGCTTATTATGACCAGATCTATTGAAAACATAAAAATGTGGAAAAATACAAATTTTCCTCAATAATAGATATTTTAGAAATGACCAGAAACATATTAATAAAAGTGTTACGAGCATTTTCAGATTGACCTATCGTTGAGCCTGAGAACCTTCACAGATCTTCAAAAGTTGTTCTTTGCTAAAGAGAAGACAGGAGTTTTTCAAGTAAAACTCTGCAGTCTCTCCCTAATAATCTTTCCTGTTTCCTTTACCCTTGAATGTATGAAGCTTGTGTACACATATTAGCTGTCACTTATGCAAATACATGCAGACACAGTTTCGGGCCTGACCCTGTCACCTCTAAATCACACCCCCACAGCGATTACATTCAGAGCTAAAGTGGTTACAGGTACTGACCTCATCGCTTACCTCACCCATTAAACCGCTTTGATTGGTTAATGTTTAATGGTTTGCCATTTCCTGCCATGTGTCTCACTGATCAACTTTTGCGTTCAGCGTTTGTTCTCTCTGTCAACAAAGACCCTTGTGTGTGGTTTAGGGCATTGTTCTAGCCTTTCAGCTATTTTCTTTTTTCCTTTTCCTTTACTCTTTCTTTATTGTTTTACAAATGCCTTTACTTGTTCAGTAGGATAATATGTCAAAGACTTTTGTAGCTTAAGAACCTGCTACAGAGCCTATTTTAGTCAAAAAGATGCACATTTTCCATTTTACCATAAGATCTTATCAGTTTTTTTCCACTGTTTTCTTAAGCTTATGCAGAAGTGTTAACCGAGACCAAGACCATTTAAAGCTCCATTTAGCGCTCCAATGACAATAACAAGGGTAAACACCATTGTTGATCAGTTGTAGTTTTAGAAAATAAAGGCTGTTTACACAAAATAAAAATGCAAATCCTGCTCCTTAGCAGAAAAATAAATAAATACCCTCAAGGGAATTGTTGCATTGTTGTATGATCTCCTGGCCAATAAGCTCCAGGTGAATGGCCAACACACAACAGTATCTCATTGTTTTCAGTAGTTAAATAGTCTTCTGATTTTAAAGCAAGACTAGAGAACTAGAGAGAATTTTATAACAGAGACCTTTTTTAAAGTGGTCATGAAGCCAGTCTCAACAACCTGACCACTTTCCTGAGTCCTACACAAGCATTTTGCATTAACTTGTCCTCTAATGCCATTTTGAGGCCATTGAGAGCAGAATTTATAAGTGACTAATTTCACATGCAGTATTTGTTTTGGTGCTGGAGGTTTGATTGAAACTGTAAAAGAATAAGCTGTCTGCAAATCCATTTCCAAGTGCAACTGTTCCAGTGTTGTTATAAATATCATCCTTCTTTGTTCTATAGACCTAAAGGGAACATGTTGTTTTCTGTAACTGAATAACTTATTAACACTTTAATCATTGATCTTATCTACTTTTCCCTTCATTCATCACGACTACAGCTTGTCGGTCCGTGCTGTTCTCACAAGACCTCAGGGAGGTTTTCTCTGGTGACTATAGGTCCTGGGAATCAAAACCAGTTGCCGACAATAAACACAGCTGGTTCATGGTCATGGTCAGTTGGGCTGCGGGTAACCTCACTGAGGGATAAAGCATATTCAAATAACTTTTGATATAGGATTTTCTGCAAAGTTAAAAGAAAAATTATATATTCAAGTTGCTTTCTTCTGTTCTTTTAAGACAACTCTGATGGTTTTATGTATGCATTTATTAAAAAGTCAGACTACATGGAAAGTAAAAACTGAAATGTCATCAGTTCAAAGAGTTAAAACATAAAGAATTTTTGCAAGTATCTCTCTTTCCCTTTATGTCAGGTTTTTACATTTACATTTAGTCATTTAGCAGATGCTTTTATCCAAAGCGACTTACATTAAGCATCCATTCATCAGTGTTACAGCTGGAACACCACTGGAGGCAAGTGGGGTTAAGTGTCCTGCCCAAGGACACAACAACAGTATGAACTGTGGGGAGAGCGGGAATTGAAACGCCTACCTTCCAGTTGAAAGATGACCGCTCTGCCACTGAGCCATTTTTGCAAATTTCTTAAGCTAAAGAGATGTCTGTGAAGGTTCTCAGTCATCCAGGTCATCTTAAAGAAAAGGTTAGAAAGAAGGCATCTGGACTTAGTTTTTAGGATGAATGCCTTTGCGTTAACCTTTTCTTCAAGCTAGAGAGATGAATATTTAGACAATGCTAGATTACTGCTTATATAGCTGTATATATAGCTGTATTGTTGTGCTTGCATTCAGAGTTACAGAGTCCTACAGCCCAGAATAGACTCCAGGACAATGTCATATTCATGTCACAAACTAATGTAGTCAACATTGTCTGGCGATTTCTATCTGATCTTTAAAGGCACAAGTCTTGGAGATCTGTGTCTTATGTCTGTTTTTTTTATTTATGTATGGTGTGATTGTGTGTGCTTCAATAAATACCAAATATTTGTAGTTTTAATGCAAGCAGGAAGCTTTATTTTTAGAAGCACTGAAGTCTGCCTATAGCATTTTTCAGATATACTGTGTAGATTTACTGATTATTTAGCTCAGATCAAAGGTCAAGGAGCAATGTGAAGACAATGAGCAGGGTTTCTAAAGTTGTAGGCTTCAACTCACCAACACCAATCTGTCTGATGGATACAGAAGGGCTTTACTCTGGTGAATATCTGGCTGGTTCACACACTAGTGGAATGAAGAGCATATTCTGTGTGGAGTCTGAATACCCTCTGCATGCTAATGAAAAGTTCTCAATTAGTAACACACAGTTGGGTAAATCGCCTCCTTATTTCTGGATATTCTGTATAATTTTTTTACTTTTTCTTTCAAATTAGTCACCGACGATCTGAATCATTTTGATGGTTACAGCTTGTGGGAGTAGTTACTTACTGGATGTCCCAGCAAACCTGTTTTTTTGGTGTCATTGTCAGTCTCTATTGCAACAGTTTCCTGAATATCCACAGCCCACCTTTGAACACACATATCAACCTGTCTGTAAATATGCCTCCTGTTTTTAAGTATGATGTATAGATTGTTCAAAGGAAGTAGCTCATTGTTACCTGCTTATATGCTTTATTGTATTATATACTGTCTTGTGTTGCTCTCATAGGCAGAACAAATGTGGCCAATGCTCGCACAGCTTCCTGCAGTGAGAGCACGTAGTCACAAACGTAGTTGCAAACGGAAGGAGATGATGTCACGTGGATTTTTTCTTAAATCTACCTCTTAGTACTTCCATAAGGCTCTGAGCACAGCGTCCGTTACGTAAAGGAAAGGCACTTAATAATTCTTAACCCCTGAGTTTTATGTGTCATGAGTGGACCAGATCAGATGCAGACATTTGGGGAGGTTTGTGGCAGCGAAATGTAAGGAAGAGAAGAAAGGAAAGAATTAAATGTGTGATGAGTGAGCAGCCTAAGATGAAAAAGTCTTCCTGTACAAAAAGCAGTTTTCGACTATTACAGGAGTCCTGCTGAGCTCAGAATGAACTCAGGTCCTACATGAAGAGTTAGTTTTTTCTTTTCAATTTCCTAAAAGAGCAAACAAGGCCGCCTTATTCTCAGTGTGTGTGTGTGCGTGTGTGTTTCTTCACTGTTTCTCTGCCGTACCTCACAGTAATGAATGAGCATGCCCTCTGACCCTCAATCAGAAAACACGGTAGTGCGTTGTGCCTATGGATGTCTTTGCCAGCTGAATTATTGAGATGAAAAATGAGGTTTAGAAAAGCATGTACATTTGACTCAGCACCAGTGAAGTGTTCTGACAGACATCTGCCACTATTCTGAAATGTAAGCACTGTGGAGGTAAACGCCAACAAAGAACAAACTCTGCTGAAAATCTCATGATTCAGGAACTTCTTGCATTGTCTTATTAGTGACAATATATTAGCAGTACATTGGATGTATTTGAGGCTGTAGGCTACTTGTCCAACCTTTTTTTTCTCATGCCTGTTTATTTATAACATTTGTCATCAGGTCAATTCTGCATAAACCTTTTGAAAGAAAATAATCTATAAAAATTGTTTTACCCAAGCAAGAAAAAAATGTGGAAATTTTTACGCTGGGCAGGAAACAGGTATTTCATGCATATTATCACATTCATCACTAGTTTTGTCTGAATTATTAATGGTATAATTGTCTCTCATATTGTCCCACAACAACATTAAAATAGTGTTCCATTAAGAGCCTCAGAATCATTTCTCATGGCGAAATTAAATCCATGTCATTGCTTCCTGAACCTGCTTGAACTCATACATTTTTATGTCACTCACTCAATTAGAACCCTATCAGCCCCGTGATCAGATCCGGACTGATACTGCGCTGTGCTGACTGTTGTTGTGCGCTCCGAAACACAAAGAGGGTGATGAAAATGAGCCGCCCAACAGAGTCCAGGCGAGCAGAGAGGTCGCAGCCGAGCACATTGCCTAATAGGGGTCGCTGCGGTGCATTGAAGCCATTCCTTGTGTTGCTTGATGACCACTGTTTGAAAAGCAATTGGTGTGGTCAAATAATAAGCCCCTGTTCTGCCTTCCGTCTGTCTTTCTTTTCCCCTTTCCCACTTCCTTTTGTACCCCAGGGCAATTCTTTTCCTCCTGTTCCCTAATCCATCATGGCTGGTCTTTGTTATCATGACTGAGACGTCTAAGCTCGTTGATCACTGAAAAATACTCAGAATACTCCATTAACCACGACCATAGGCTGTAACAATAATACAAATATTATATATAAATATAATTTTTATTTATTTATTTATAATATATTTTTGTATAACTATCTGTATAAACAGCCAATGAAGCTGTCAAATGTATCCTCAGTCAAAAAAAATAAACAGTCAATAAGGAAATCAATAAGGTTAATGAATTAAGACAGAGCTCAATATAGAAAATGCTCTGTTCATTTTTTAAAAAGCAAGAAAGCATTACATCATGACTAGATGATATAATGCAACAAGGACATTTTATTTTAAGAAATATTTGGAAGTATTTAATGCTAATTATATACATGTTTGAGTATGACATTTGAGTCATTTTGGGAGCTTTTTAATGCAAGGATAATATGGTATAACAGTAAGGTGATAAGATAAAGTATTGCTCTTTACACTTGGTGGAACATGTTATGTACGTATATAAAGCTGTTTGTGCTGCAGAAATGGAATCTCTGCCACCACACACACATCTTTAGGATTCGCTGTTGAAAATTGTCCAAAATTTTTTTTAAATTGAAGAATTCTGCCGCAACCTACAAAACCTGTCCTGGCATATTTCACTAGATGTCTGTGTGAACAAAAGTTGGCTAACAATAATGTTACCTTGAGCTCCCTTTACGACATTCGTCCAATGTTCTTTCATTTACAAACACACACACTGTGACCCTAACTTGTCTTCTCTAATCCAATCCCTCTCTGGTGTATTAATGTTTGTGATTGTGATGGTGAGATTGGTAATGGTCAGAGAAGACTGTGGTGTGTATGGAAGCCCCCCTTTCTGTCTGCCCCAGGGGTGAATGTGTGTGAATGGGGTAAATGGAAGCATCATGTAAAGCACTTTGGGCGCTTGAGAAGGGTACAAAAAAGGGCCATATAAATGTAAGCCATTTACAATTTACTATCGCTCTTTCTCTTAGTTTTTTCAGCTTCAATGTCAGTCTCTGAATAAGTATTTCAGCTTTACTGTATTTTGTTCCACAATACAAACACATGAACACCAAATAACTAACTTTTTTACTCATACGTACAGGCTCACTACAAACACAACTGCTAACTTTAATAATAAAACCTTTATAATTTTCACAGCAATTTTATATTACATTGCAGTTTCATCCCAACATGGCCGTCCCTTCCCCCGCCTTGTGACTGCTGCCGCCTCGATCAGTGACAAATAGCCTCTGAACGATGGCATTGATCCTTTCACAGGAAATGGTCATAGAATGAAATTATCAGATCTCTAACAATGATAGGGGTTTTCACTTTTCACTGACCCCCTGGGAGTTGATCAATCCCGTTAAAAGAGCTTCACTAGAGATTAATTTAACTTCTCATGGTCACACTCGCAGTAATAGACACACTGTCGAGCACACTGTATGAAAGACGATAGGCCTGTTTACTTGTTGACCTTTAAATGAACTGCAGTCGACGCACCACCCATGTCGAGCTGTCCCTGCGCGTAGGACGAATAAAAGCTAGACATAATTTGCCTACTCGTATGGAAATGCTCCGAAACACAAGAGAATCAGCAGAGTCAAAGAGAGTAGGCAGATGCAATCTGATGAAGCCCTGTAATTTACATAAATGTGCATCAGATGAAAAAAGAATAACTCAAATTTAAAATCCTTCTGTTTATTGTTTCTTTTTGCTTTATCAGAGTATTTGGAACTGACTAGAACACAATAATTATACAAGCATTATTCACTGAGATTAAGGAAAAATCATGATCTAAGAACCTCAAACTCCTGCCCGTTGTTTAAACGCTGAAAAGTGCTATTTTAAAAATTGCAAAAGACAACATGTTATTTATTATTGCTAATATACACTTTGGGGGTGCAGTGACTCAGTGGTTGAGGAGTCATCCTATAACCGGAAGGTTATTAGTTCAATTTCCGCTCTCCCCAGTTCATACTGCTGTTGTGTCTTTGGGCATGTCCTGTATGAATGTATGTTCGGTGGTAGTCGGAGGGGTCGTAGCAGAGGATTGCTGTGGCTACAGATGTAGCTCACCACCAGTGTGTGACTGTGGAGTGACTGAATAATGTGAGCGTTTTGAGTCTCTTGGGAAAAAAATAGAATATACTATTATAACACTTTTTGTATTGCACCACTGAAGATTTAATAAAAGTTGCTGAAAGGACTTTTTATTTATTTCAAGAAGGCAATATTAATTATTATACATTGTGAAAACCATGCAAAACATTTCAGCAATCTAAAAAATGTAATAAAATTTAATAAAAAATATATATATATATATTGTGATAGGTTAATTAAAATTGTGAAACAAAAATAACCAGACAATTGCAATAAATAATCACATGTATTTTAGCCAACAATTACAAAAGTGCTATTTTGGCCCCTCCCTTCTGTGCCCTTTCGGTGAGGGGTCTCCTTGGTAACGCTGGTGTGTGAATGGATGACGTGATCGTGTGTGTTTCCTCTGGGATGTCTCCTAATGATCTTTGTCAGGCACTTACTGAACCCGAGGACACACTGGGACAGGGTAGGAAGGAAATGGACTGTAGTGAATTATACATGATCATGTTTTTGTTTGTTACACATTTAGGCACATATACATATTTTAGTTTGTTTTATTCTGACACCACTCGTCGCTCACTTATCACCCATAATTACTTACCCAAATTTCTTACTTATCCATAATTACTTACCCAAATCAATTCTTTTTTGGTTTTAACAATTCATGGGCTAGTCCAAAAAGGCATATGTTTTCCATTTACTGAGCTATTTGATACATTTAATCCAATGTATTCATTGTAGTGATTACTTTTGCAGAACCAAGATGCTACATGTAGAAATAGTTTATTATCGATACAAACCAGGCATTGTTTTGACACACCATCTTTTGTTTTTACTGGACACAAGGCACAAATATAGGTCATTGGGGGGAACAATGTCATCGCTCATATCCATGGTCTGTGCCAGGGGAGCGACCCAGCCTGGGTAATTGGCTGGCCTTATGGCAGATGCACACAAAGTCATAATCCCATTATTTGTAATTACTTGGGAAAGCAATATATGGCAAGTACAGATTGAAAAGGAAGTCCACAGCACCCCATACATTAGTTTCCACATGTCCTGACAGTAGTCCAATCCCGGCTCCTCTAATTTATCTGTCAAAGTGTGTTTGGACAAGACACTGAACCCTACCATGCCTCCAGTTTCTGTGACACTGAGGTGTGAATGAGAGTTTGTGTGTCTGTGAGAGCGAATGGGTGAATGGGCTTACTGTAAAGTAAGAGTGCCAATATTAGTAATATATGCAACTATTTGCATGCCTTTGTCCCCAGAAAAAAGGTTTTAGACAATGACTGATTGCATCTGCATTTTATATAACCACTTTATCTATAATGAATATTTCATATATTCATTATTGGGTTAATTTCTACTGGTTTATGTTCTTGCTTTGTTTGGCTTGTTTCTTACAGGTCTTCAGGCTGAGCACTAAAAAGTCTGTGTTATGTCCATTTCCTCTTTCCATTTCCTAGTCGTAATCCTTAAAGCCAAAGGTCAATTGTCCTATTTTAACTATTTATTTGTCCACTTCTATTCATTGTGCAATTATTTTATTTCCATTATATCCAGGGACTGGATTGTTGCATTACAGGCTAATGGGAAAAACAATGGGGAAAAACACACATATATTTGAAACTATAGAAAAGTTTGAGTTCTGAATGGCCTTCGAAATATCTAACAACATCAATAGTTTTTGTTCTGTAAGCATCAGCCGTTCTGCAGGGCACTGAATCACTGCACCACTAGATTAGAAATATAAAATATTTTGATTGCTTTTCATTTGGGAAAAAAACAACTCATTATTATGCAGGTGGATATTCTGCTACTCTCAAATCTGTGTGTGTAGTCACGATTTGCAGACTAGTTAAACATAATTGTTTTTGCAGTGTCCAGATGGCTTTAAAGAAAAGAAGGAAGAGTCGAACAGGTGGTTGTCTGAGCCACAGAAGGTGTCCGGAGCAAATGGTGCAGGTGATTATGGAGCTTGTGTTCCTGTACCAGTCTGTAACACATCTGGTTACACTGTTGGACTCATCCATCTGGACACTTTAAGTCAGTTTATTAAGTATCCACTTGCAAAAAAGGAAAAAAATATTGCCAGTGGCATGATTGCTTGGAAACAGTAATGTAATGAAAACAGAACAATGTTAAATTGAGCTCAGAAGATTTGAAATGAGATACACACAGCTTATCTGGCATAACAAAACGCAGAGTGAAAATTTCATTTCCAAATAAATGAATTAAGCTTTTGTGCAATCTGAAATCTTGTGTTTGATTTCAGCTCGTGAGCAGTGCTTACTACCTTTACCCTCAAACAGTCTCACCTATACTGCACTATGAGAGGTCATTTTTTAGGCATGTTTTAAACATCCTTGTGTGATCATTCAAGAAGAAAATAATAGATAAAAGATACAATTTTCCAGTTATTATGGTATATGTTTTTTGCCTCTAATTGTCAAGCCAATGTGTGAAAACAAAACTCTGCATGTGTGTTCATCAGTGATTAAAAGATAAATCTGAGTCCTCTGCACTTTCATGAAAATCTTTAAATCGTCAGTAGCTTTTGAAAAGAAGAATAATTAACTTGCTGAAATGCCATAAAAAGCAAGGCAAGGTTTGATAAATTCCGTCTTTGCTGTTGACGGTGTTGTCCAAGTTCCCATACACACTGCACAAGATGAATCAAAAAGAATTATTTATAGGGACGACTGTGCGCACTGCTTTTCAGAAAGTCCCTGTTTTCACTGTGGAAGCAAAACATAGCAGGTTCTGATGTTCTGAACTATATCTGTCACTGTCAGACAACTGCTGGTTTGTAGCCTGCAGGAAAAAAAACTGTGTGCAATATAAAGGCTTGCAAATACTTCACATTGTTTGTGATACACGAACATGTTATGTCCTGAAGGATGTGGTCTTCATTGTAAATCCCCTGATGAGGAGAAGAGGCCTGTAACTAAAAGTCTGGCCGCAGCCCAACTCCCCACTGTTGTCCACTTCAGCTTAAGGTCTCACTCCATTACATCCTACGGCTCATTCTTCACATTCCTAACCATCCTCTTTATTTTGTGCTGACCTTGTTTTGATGCAGTTTGAAGGAGCTAGTATTTGAAGTGAAGTGGATTCAAAAAAAGAATGTAATGAGAATAAAAATAAATAAAGCTTACATATATGTAAGTGGACAAGATAAACAAGTTGTAAATTGTTGTAAATACATTTGCTTAATGCTGTAGAGAATTGTAAAAATATATACCTTTAACTTATAAGACTGGATTCAAATATGCAACCTCTCCAGATGGAATATAGTGCATGTTTAAAAGGGGCTTAGATGGAAGGGACTAAGACTTTGACCCTCAAAAGATCAAGTTACGTTACTCTCCTTTTTATTATATCAGAGATGTGAATGCAATTAATAATAATAATAATAATAATAATAATAATAATAATAATAATAATAATAATAATAATAATAATAATAATAATAATAATAATAATAAAGGATTAGATTTATATTTCACGTTTCTCTTAAGGAACCAAGGAACTCAAAGTGCTTACAGATTGTCCATTATCCATTCACTCCACAGTCAAATTCTGGTGGTGCTAAGCTACAGTTTATAGCCACAGCGGCCCTGGAGCAGACTGACGGAGACGTGGCAGCCATTTAGCGCCTACGGCCTCTCTGACCATCCCCAGACGTTCTCACACATTTATACACCAGTGCGGTACTGTGGGCAAGGAGGATTAAGTGTCTTGCTCAAAGACACAACAACCGTGTGAAGTGGGGAAAGCAGAATTAGTCTTGGGTCTTCCACAAGACTCTTTTTACTTTTTACAGTTAAGTAATCAAAACGAAAATAATTATTATTATTTTGGACTTGAGTAGCATTACTAGACCTGCCACTGTTGCTTGAAGTGATATTCCGGTTCTCTGTTGTGGTTCTGCTCATATACTTTTGAATATCTTATTATTCCTAAACTCCTATAAATGGAGCCAGTAAGTAACCCCTTTTACACAATTCTGGACAATCCCTTTGACCACATCTTACACAACATAGTGACAAGTTGCAGCTGCTCATCTTATTTCCCCTGTTACTACTTCCTTACAATTCCATCTAGTTGCTTAACCTGTCGCATCAAACATCCCAGCTCAAAAACAATCTATTTTAGAGCTTTTGCAGCTTTACTTCACGTCAAGCAATACATTCCAAAGGGAGCATAACAAAAGTAGGCTGGTAAAGAATATGACACATAAAAAGGTGCATAAACCAGACAGAACGAGAGCGTGATACACCGCTTACAGCCGACTGTGCCTTGGGGGAACACAAGTCAGACATTTTTCCCATGAATGTGCTCCACTTGCTGCAGAGGTGGCTCTTTGCAGAGAAGAACCTTTGGCTCCTCATATTTCCGGGTAGTCACTAAACATTTAATAGCATTTTATTAAGTCAGATTTAGGCTTTACACTGGTGCCTTGTGAGGGAAGAGGCTTAATCCCCGCCTACGCAGCCTCAGGACAACAATACGCCAGGAGACACAGTGGCACGATAAATAGCCTCATAAATCTACCATGCGGCCCACTGTCTGCCTCTGTGCAAATGTTTGTGTGCACAGTTGATGAAAACCCTAGGGATGCAGGTTAGTGGTGGGGTCTGTCTGCATTTCTTTGGCCAATGAATAAAAAAGTATGACACAACACACCACAGACTATAAGTGGGCCGGCCGGAGGTGGCGCAGATCTCTAATTGTCACCTACAGTGCATTTTTATGTGGCTGGTGTTTGGAGTATTTTACAACAGAGATGTCAAGTCTTATTGTTGACTGTGGTAAGATAACAAATTAGCAATCACCCACACTAAGACACTTTTTACAGCTTTAAAACATCCAAATAATCTGTGCATTGTCTTTTTTGCCAATAATATTCTTAAAAGAAAAATCACAATACAATGTAGTAAGAAGGAGCACATATTATTGTTCTTTAGAAAAAATTCGGCCTTTGTCAGTCAGTACTAAAACACAATTTAATTTTACCAGCCAAAACATGAAATTCAGTTTATTAGCATTCACAATACACACAAACTCAAAATAATTTAAATTTGTAGCCAATAAAAGATTGATGCGCACAAAACCACAGCTGTGGATTCTTTGGCTGGCTGTCAGTAGGTTTATCAAATAAAATATGGACTCCAGTGTTTTAACATTCATAAAACAATGGACAATGTGACATTGCGGTAAAAACAATGAACATAAAATTAAAAACATGAAAAGCCACAGTTTAAGTAATTACGTTTTTTGGAGATAATTAATCAATATCTTTCCAGTGTCACAATTTTATTTTTTATTATTTAACCAGGTAGGTCAATTGAGAACCAATGATGACCTGGTCCAATGAGAGAGGGAGAGCTATTGTACATGTTTACTGTTGTAGGAGAAACCGGAGTACAAGGAGGAAACCTACGCAGACACAGGGACAACATGCAAAATCCACACAGAAATGCCCTGCCCTGCCCAGGGTTCAATCCCAGGACCTTCTTGCAATGAGGCAGGAGTGCTAACCACTCTTCCACCATAACATTTGTAGTCTGTAGTTCATGAGTGCATTGTATGTTGCTCATGATTATCACACCTATAAAGTTCTGGATAAAACATAAACATTCTGATTACCTCATCAAGGAGTAAAGTCTCTCTTGCAAGGAAGCTACAATGAATACTGCCGCTGCCAGTGTGGTTATAGGTCAACAGTCCAAAAGTCTTTAGAAAATGAAATTGTTTTTAAATGCTTTATATTAAGTGTCCATTCACCCATTCACACACACAAACATTCACTCAGTTCAAATCGCCAAAATCCAGTTTTATTCTGAACTAAAAGTCCTGCATTATAAGTTGTTAGAAAACTGAATTCTCCACACACTACAGACATAGAAAGACACACAAATACAATACAAAATACAATTGAATACATTTGTTCTCCAGTATTTGCCAACCCACAAGACTGAAATGGAGAACTCTTGTAGTTTTACATGCGTTAAACGTTAAGCAGAGCATTTACTTTACAGACATGACAGGTATTGATTTTAAATGAAGCAGAACAAGCTGATGCACTACAAAAAATCTTTACATACTTCTCTTAAACCCATGAAGAATGTCTTTGGCCATTTATGTAAAATATGTCGACAGAGTAAATGTCTGGCTTTAGTCCAGAAGGTCTAGCATCTTTTTATCTGAGTAGATAGTATGTCAATATCAAAAATGATTTATGCATTCAGATTCCTGTTCCCGTGTGGTTACCCCCGCCGCTGTAACAGAGAGCAGGTTTTGGCTGATGCTGTGACCCTGACATACCAAGAGACAGCCTCAGGACATTAACATGCATCTCTTATGCAGTGGCATTCCCCTATAGATGAGCAGAGGCTCTGTTGGCAGCACGGCCTGGTGATGTCAGTGATGCAATTTAGATTGGTCACAGTCGGAGACAACCATGCTATTCAGCCGATGAGGTCAAGCAGTCAGTCTGTCATCTCGATAGAATGAAGACATTTCACAATATGTCCCACGTCACATTTGCCATCAAGTGCTGAGGTTTGTAATTCCTGAAAGTGGAGAGTAAATTTGTGGTTTGTGTCAACCTGCCTGTCTATGAAACCTGCTCAGTCCTGTTTTAGTTTCCTAAGATATTTTAAATCCTAGTAGATAAAGTTACAACTGCCTTATGTGTGTATTTATCCAGGACAAATGATAATTGGTTCTCTGACATAAGTAGGATTTAAGTTGTATTTAGTTTACAACATCCCTTCTGAGGCATACTTTGTAAATCTAGCAGCAGCACATGAACATGTACAATTTCAGATAAAGAACATTTCTCGGAAAGTACTTTCAGTCAAAACGTTTTTCTTTGAAATTCACCAGAGAATTCAACAGAGCAGAAACCCTCCACACTGCTCCGCAATCACATCTGAAGTAGTGGTTCAATGCCAGACGGCAGGTTTGTGCAGATTACAGTTAATGCCAGGGCATCATTTACTACTCAATTCATAAATGAATGTGGCTCTGTTTTACATTTATGGAAACTATTACTGTCTGTCAGCTGCATACAATGCTTTACGAATAACACCATTACATTTTTTTCCATATCTTGCATTAAAGTTTTTTAAAACACTTGTTTAAAATTATTTCAGAGAACATTTGGTTTGACATTTAACCTATAACATAGATATAATTCCATCCATCCATCTGCTTCCACTTATCTGGGGCAGGGTCGTGGGGGCAGCAGTCTAGGCAGAGATGCCCAGACTTCTCTTTCCCTGGTCACCCTTCCTAGCTCTTGGAGGAATACAAAGGCATTCCCTGCCAGCCAAGAGACATGGGTCCTCCCAGGGGTCTCCCCCCGGTGGGACGTGGCTCCTCCTCAGTAACCCAGCTCCTCACCCAATCCTTAAGGGAGCACCCAGCCACCCTTCAGAGAAAGATCATTTGGACCGCCTTTATCCAGGATCTTGTCCTTTAGGTCATGACCCGCAGCTCATGACCATAGGTGAGAGCAGGGATATACACTGACCGGTAAATTGAGAGGTCCGCCTTGCAGCTCAGCTCCTTCTTCACTACGACAGACTGGTACATCGACTGCATCACTGCAGAAGCTGCACCAATTTCGCCAAACTAGGACAAAATACTATAAACTAGAGAGAATAAATGAGATCAAACAAAACCACATTTCCAGGCTGGGATGTACTGTAGAGACCATGCACAAGAATCCTATATTTTGGGGCAGACGTTAGAGATGTGCACAGTAGTCTTTACACCAATGCACCAGAGGAGGTTGGAAGAGGGGTAACTAGCCAACTCACTGGAATAAAAGTTCCTAACAGCAAGCGACAGCTACAAGGACTGCTCAATTCTATCCAAATCCAGCATTTAAGTCATTCACATTACACTTCTAAATGCAACCCTGCTAACAGTTAAAAGTGAGCAAATCGAAACAGCTGACTGGGGCAGGCTGATTCTCCTGGCTGACTCTTTCATGTGTATTAGCGCGCAGCCATATCTTCTCTTTGAGCACGCTATCACAGGAAACCTCAAGGCCCAGGGCGCGATCTGACGGTGAGGCTCAAAAGCAGACAGAACAGAAGAGACGCGGCCGGGCGCTGTGATGTAGGAGCAGGAGTGATAGAGGGAGAGATGAAGCGAGTCGACAAGTGGTTCTGAAAATAGACCAAATTGAGGGGAGAGCAGAAGCTGAGATGTTGAAGGCCAGGCTGGAAAAAGTCCTTATCGCAGTCCGCATGATAGAAAGTTACATTTAGAGAGTGTAGAGACATTTTTGCAGGAGTATGCCTAACTAACAATCTCCTATTATGGATGTAATTAAAAGCTTACATAATGGGGAATTGCTCCTACAAATAGTGTTTCACTGTTGTAGGAGGTATATATAATATTTGGGTATGTGAAACCCAAGCCACCTCCAGATGTGTCCTCAGGATGCATTCATAGCACATTTAGTCCATTTGCATGACGATCCAATCACTGTCTGGATTTGAATGCTAAGTCTGAAGGACAAAAAGAAAACTGAACTTAGTCAGTTGTAAAGAACCACTGCATTTCAACAAAGTGAGGGTGTAAGATAGGAAATCCAGCTGGTGTGTAAAAAGTTCTAATTTCTTTTTACACACTCACACATACACGCACACACACACACACACACACACACACACACACACACACACACACACACACACACACACACACACACACACACACGCTCACACACACACACACACACACACTTTAGCACCTGTGACCATTTGGCATCTGTTTGTTTTCTGCTTGTGAGTTGCCCGCCTCTCCAGTTTGGCAGCAGCTGGCTGGAAAACATGACGACATCTCCATGCAGAGCCGTTTCAGGACCAGGGGCTCACCTCCCATTGCGTTGCTCCTTATAACGCTGCCTTCCACTGCATCAGCCCTGTGTATCCACAGAGCCTTCGACGAGTGTTTTTGTGCCACCTCCACAGCTGTGAGACACCCAGGCATCATCAGCGGTTTGACTAATGTTGGCTCCAGATGCTTGATGTGCTTTTCTGCATTATCAGCTCAATAGCCAGCAATAAACCCCCTCATGACACACATCATTAGAACAAAATGGTGTTTGCCTTGACAGACCTGCCCTTTGAAAAGAAACGATTATGTGAGAGTAGACAGCGAGAGTGCGGCTTAATTAAGATGAGTATTTTAAAATAAAGCTCAGCACTAAACAGATGGAAGGTTTTGTAGAAGAGGCTTGTCTATTATTTATGCCATTAATGTTTAATGTATAGCAATCACTTTACTCACATGACTTTACAAGTGTGTTTTAGCCCCATGTCAGAGTCTGTATAAAGCCTAAAATCTTTTTTTTGTGTTGTTAAAAACATTATTAAACATCAATCCTAATGATGTAAGAACCATCATTCACATATAGCTGATGCCTTAAACAGTTAAAGCAAACTGGCTGTCCCAAAAATGCAGACAAAAAGGTGTTCTATTGGAGAACAGGGCTGACGTGACGTGGTCCTGAGCGGCCGGAGGTACAGTCTGGAAAACTGGAACTGAACAAAACAGGAGGCCCTGGGAAAACAGAAACAAAAT
Organism: Neodontobutis hainanensis; assembly: GCA_024349245.1. Lineage (NCBI taxonomy): Eukaryota > Metazoa > Chordata > Actinopteri > Gobiiformes > Odontobutidae > Neodontobutis > Neodontobutis hainanensis. The sequence continues at coordinate 13,096,768 of JALDNG010000002.1, read as the reverse complement.
GCAGGTAAGTCTGATGAAAAATACAATTTCCCAAAAGGTTTAAATATTTCAAAAGAGAGAAGTCTGAGCAGGTGTCATCTCAACAGGTGAGTGTAAACGAGGAACCGCCCAGAACCCAGACCTAGACAAAAACAAGACAAACATACACATACATACATAGAGACAAGAGAGGGGGGTGAAGCACTGCATGAAAAGGACCATTACATATAGCTTTTTAAATATGTATTTGATTGTCATTTTTAGCATCATTAGATACAGTAGAGTGACAAAGAAAAAGGAAATGACGGAAAAAATATTTGATGATAAAGAGCAAATGGTCCCAAGCCTTGCAGAACTCAAACCTGGGTCATTCCATAGAATCGGTTTTCTATTTTACCCTGTGACACTTTGCCATTTTTCCATTCATATACTATTAGATTATGAGACTGTTTGAGTGATTTTTTAACAGAGAAAACAAACATTGTGGAAGTTGTAAATGTGCCCTGTCATATAGCGGGCATCTCTTTTTTTTGTAGTCTGAGGAAAAGCCTTCCTGATTCTATTCCATTTGATTTTTTTCTTTGAAATACTGTACAGTTGTTTACTTTTTCCTAACCATTAACTTGTCCTTACTTGTCCTGTGTTTGTTTTCTCTCTTTTTTTTTTTTAAGCACCTGAATGCCACCAAAGCTAACGCTACCTGTTCACCACTGTTAAATCAAAGCTTACTACTTGACTTCTCTAATAGCACAGAGTGTGTGAGTGTTAATCTTTTTATACTTCAAAAGTCACACCGTGTGTCAGTGTCTTAATAACTGAGCAGCCTAAGCACCCTAAAAATAGCATTGTTTAAATAAAAGTAAAAAATAAAATGCCATTCAGGAATACAAGCTATGACTCACAATACCCAGACTCTTATTGTCTTATAGTTTTACTGCAGTTGACAGCTTTTCTCTTTTAGCATATTGATTGTTCTATTCATGTGAAAGGGATCCATTTAATTTGTCTGCTCAAGTTTGCTGAAGTTTATAGCCTATCAGAGCCAGCTGTGTAATCGTCCACATCTGTTTACTGCTTTGTGAATTGAGCTCCGACACACAGCTCTCACTGCAGCTACACAGCTACAGTGAGATCCACTTTGTGTGTCCCTTGTGATGTCCCGCTCATTAACTTTATTACAGCTCATCATTTTATGGTCTTTCATTTCTGTTGCTGTAATGGTACATGTAACACCAAGGCCATTAACATTCGAAGTGCGTTCATATACACAACGAGATAGGGCTTTTTATTGTCCAGCTGGGGGTTACTGCATATCACAATAAAACAGAGATTCACTCAGTGGATCTGCGTTCAATCTCAATACCTCATCTGGGTTTTCTTTGTAGTTGCAGCTCTGTAGAGCACATCAATGCACACTGCTAAATATTAACCACAACATTGGTTTGATGTATACTGTAATAAAAGTTAGAGACACTGGTATGAAGTCAGGAGAGCACGGTTTGCCAGGAATGCTTTGCTGTTTTATCGCAGGTTCTGGCTCTCCTAAGGGCCAGACTCATAGTGTGAGCTCACATCTAAAGTTTGCTTCTTTTAGTTCAGACTAAAACAGGAAGTGATACATTTAGTTCAGTTTGCTAGTTTAAAGTTTTGGTCCACTTTACTTCACAGTGGATCAAACAACATAACAGACTGAGCACTTTCTAAAAGACTAAGAGTGCGGCACAGAGTTTTTTTGATTTTACTCAAAATTATGTTTTCCTGATATGTGCATGCCCTAAATAGAACATTTTGCATCTTCATTGCTCCATTTTTGGCCTGTTTTGTCTTAATCCAACAGAGACCACTCTTGTCACTTTATTCCTGTTTTTGGTCAGTTCAAATGTCTTTTAATATTTCAATTGTAACAGAGTTCAGTGTTAAAGGTCTGAGGCCTTCCTTTTCAAGATGTAATGGGACACTGGTGTCCACTGAAGTTCCTGTGGCAGCATTCACAACAAGAGAACGGCGTTAGCAACCTCTCTGTTGTTCATTATCAAGTCTGAACACCACTTACATCCAGACGTCTTTGTTGAAACCTTTTCTTGAATATGTCCTGGATGACTGAGAACCTCCACTCACTTAGATTGGTTTATAACTAAGATGTTAACAGGCTTCATTAAATTACAAAACATGTCACTTTTAGAGGCCTAAACCACATGGAGACCAAGATCACTAAATGAAACATCGGAACATGTTAGCAACACTTATTTGTTTTTATGTAAGGTATGTGAAGGTCAGTGTGCATAGGTTATCAGTAAATAAACTTTGCTCTTATGATAAAATGATTCCTTCAAATGCCAATAATAATATTATTTGTAATATTTGTCAGAGATTGAAAAACATTTTTTATATATATAAAAATGCATTTCATTTTAAATTAAGACCTTTAAAAAGTAGTTTAAAGCTTTACTACCCATTTAATTTTTCTCAGAACTGGATCCATTTGCCACCATTAAATATTCCACATTAGCCATTACTTCTTTGTTAGCATCCGTGTAGACCAATGGGAGCATCCAAAATTCTGGAGTGGCTTAACACATGGTATGTGCTGAAAATGATCTATTAAAAAATAATAACTAATAATAAAGTATAGTATAACATTTATTACAGTGTGTGGTGATTAAACAGTTTTGCTTAAATAAATAAAAAATATCAGATAATCCCCCGTTTAAGTCTTACATCAGATGAGTGTTTTGTACAGTTACATACATGGTTGTTTTGGTGTCTTTCTATTGTGTCTCATCTCTCCTGGGCCGGCAGAGGTCAACATGTTTGAAATCATGGGGTTATGGGAAATAAAGTGTTTGGTTTGGACTGTAGGTCATAACTTTCTCCTGGCGAAAAAAAGTCAAGGAATCACACAAGCTGCACACTCCTCTAACACCTGCTGCACCATCACAAGTTTCAATTTGTAGTCATATGGTTGTACTTTAGTTAGCCTTTGCCCTTTGCCATAATGTCTGTTCAGGTGTGGAAGTGCATTTGTTAGTCTTTCGATGCACCTGCGTAGGCACGTGTTGATTTCATTCATTTCTGTCATGTTTGTACTCGTGTATCCAGATGGACTGTGTCCGGGGCTCCTGGTGTTATTTGTGTTTTCACAGCATGTCCAGCTGGGCGTCCACAGCAGCACAGTGGGCTACAGATACCATCCCGAGGTCAGGTTCAAGGGCGTGTGCTATGTCATTTTTCACAGAATTATAACTGAGAAAACAAAAGGATTTTAACACTACAACCATAAACATTCCAGTTCCCCTTTGAACCACCAGGGGGTCATTTTGCCAAAAAAGCACTTGTCTCTGTAAGTTGTAAGTTTCAATATATAAAATATATTTTTTCATTTTCAATCTGTGTGTATGGTGTGAGCTAAAATATAAAATGTGAGGTATCTGCTTTCAAAAAGGTGTGTGGTCTTTATGAATTAAAACACACAAAGGGGTATAATGGCCACATATGGCGCAAATGGGTATGTCTCTATCATCATATATTCAGAAAGATCCAGCAACACACCATTGCACTTATTGGATCCTTTCACTGAAATCCATGCACTAATGATTACAAGCTTTTTTACAACCAAGTCATTACTCAGTTAATTACTGGTGTATAACTAAATGTCACAGGTATTATTATCAAGGTATGTATTAGGTTTGGATAACTATGAATTAGTGTGTGGCTAATACTGTAGCAAAACTATTTTTGACTCTGTACTAAGATTATTTGTATATGTGCTGTGTAAAGATTTGCTCTTGCAAGTGAATATTTAAATGATCATGTAAAACTACCAACCCTTAAATGCACATAGGGGTGTATGGTGCACAGTGGTTAGAGCCCTGTGAGACCTTCCGTCCCACCGTGCAAACACATGCAGGTGAAATGATCTGTTTAAAATGCCCATTGTGAATGAATGTGACCGTGAATGGGTTTGCCAGGGTGTACACCATCTTAGACCCAAAGCAGTTGGGTTAGGTTACAGCCACCCACAACCCCGGACAGGATGAACCGGTGGAAGATGAATCAATGAATTATTGTACAAAAGGCAAGCCTCCAGTTCAACACACACACGGATTCCTCTTCACTTGTTATTAGTGGCATACCTACTTTTTGTATCTGCTGGGTATCAACAGCTCCACGTCAAACTCAAGGCAAGCAAAACCAAAGTGTTACTCAAATCTAAACACAGACCACAACTCTGACATGGAAGAGCTGTAAGGCTTTGTTTGTATTCAGCTTTGTTTATTAGACTTAAGACTTTAAGCCTTATGTGCATTTACAGATTATGCATGCACACATTAACAATGCACACACAACAAAACAATGAGGCAATCCACCATATCTTTCAAGCAGGAGTGTATACTTCACAGAACATGCTACATCAAGATTTTCTGAGAATTTGTGCCAGATTTAGCACAAAAAAACAGATTGGACTGAGCTCTAATATAACTCCAGATGTTCTCAGTTCTCACCATTACCTCAGAGCAAAGGAGTAACAGACAGACGGATGAGGGAAGGAAACTAAACAGTTTTTTATTGAATGTGATGGAAATAATCCTGGCTTCATATTAGATGACAACATGTCATTTCCTTGTGTACTTTATAGGGCACACATTAATATGATATAAGTACCACTTTGACTGTTTTGTTTTTACTTACTTTAATACTGACCAGCACCTGGCATTCCACAATTACACTTGATAATGTTTCATGTAAAAGGATTTTAGATCATGAAATGGTAAACGACAGCACATACATAGCATGTCTAAGATTTAGTTTACATTATTGTCCTGATTTGGACTCTCTGGACAGTTTATTCCAAAGTGTTTAACTGTGGCACAGGAAACAAGAATCTCACAGTTGCAATTAGCCAGATCACACCCTCTTACTACTCGTGGTAACCAGGATGTAGACTGTTAAAGTTAATCTGTTTTACAATTTCCACCTGTAAAGCGTCTAACACCACCCAAGTACAGATGTGACAAGAATTTAACTAGAAACGTGCTCAAACACTGAATATTTGCACGCGAGTATGGTTGTACCTGCTTTAAATTACAATTTATTGATTTTTTTTTATCTTGTTACATTTAAATAGTTTTACATGTGTGTTATTTTTTCTAATGTCAGTGTACAGCATTTTGGACAACCTTGTTGTTATTTTAAAGCGCTCCATAAATAAACTAGATTGAGATTGAGATAGGATCACAGATTTCACTTTTACTAATACAATAGCAATCTGAGGCAATAACAACTCAGCTGAATCTGTTTACAGCCTCCACAAACAAAGCTCAGCTTCTTTACTAAAAAAAACACAGAGAACAGTGTTTATTTGCAAGATGAACTCTTTCCAAAAATGTGAGGTCAGTTTTGGTGAAACCTAGACACAAGGGCATCAGGCTTTTATAGTGAATCACTTATTCACCACAAGCACAGTCTTATCACATGTTAGGTTAAAAGGTGTGTTGTGCATTTGTTAAACTCTAACTTTAACATTCTGTTGGTGTTGTTTGTGTTACACTCCATCATTAGCAACAGTAGCTCATTTACCACAAAGAAATGTGTGAAATAAAATAAATACATTTAAGTAAATAAAACTTCTAACTGACATCCAACAGATTACTGCAAAGTAAAATACAGCGTACCTGCTACTTATCTCCTGGTCCTGAGACTTTGAAAACACATTGTCCATTTGTTCTGACTGCAGACGGGAGAAAGCAGAGCGACTAGACCATGTTACTGACTGAACAATTGTACAAAGTTCACACCAAAAAAAAATCTCGTCTTTAACATTATCCACACACCGCTAACACTAAGCAGGTGTTTGTACTCAATGGTAAAACTGTCATAACTACTAATTACTGTGTGACTTCATTAAATTCTTGCCCGATACCTTTGGGCATATAAACAGCACGGGGAAATGCCCAACAGGTGTGTAACTGTAAAGGTGTTCCTAAACAGGTGGTAAACTGCACCACATTTGCAGCTTTCTGCAAGTGATTAACTCAGTGTCTATGTGTGAGTGTGTGAATGGCTAAAAAAGTGAGTTAATTGTCGGCCCTGAGAGGAGAGATGACTGCGAGTAATTACTGTACTCAACGGGGCGTACCTGTTGATAAGTGCATGCATAGCTTTAACAGGCAATCAACCTTGCCAGACCTTTCTGCAAAAACACACACAGCAGGAACGGTTTACATGGCGTGTGCATGTAAACACAGAGAGACGTTGGCCGACATTTCCAAATGCTGTGCACAAACATGATAGGACTATTAAGGTTGTTTGTTTACAAAGAGCTCTGAGGTATGTTCAATGTGGCTTAATAGTTGACAGCACATGTGAAAAGTGGGTTAATGTAGGTTCAACATAGTTAAAGTCATTTGGGGAACGCCAAAGAATAACACATCAAATCCTCCATCATCACAGCAATCTGTTTTTGTCTAAAACACAAAATAAGTGGGGGCAAAGGGGGAAAAATAAGGGGAAATATTCATTTTCTCCTGCCGATCCTTCATAGGCCACATAGGTAGGACCGTATTCCAGCTGTTTGGGTGTGAGGCGGGGTGCACCCTGGATAATTCCAGGTCTATCTCAGGGCTAACACTTACACACATTGACAGACAACCACTCAGTCATTTACTCACGAGGCATATTTAAAGATTTAACATTTCACCTATACACATGCATGTCTACGGATGGTGTTACTGAGTCAGAGTCCGACAGAAAGGCCATTGCCACCCAGAGCGGGGCTCGAACCCACAACCTACTGTGAGACAAGACTGTTGACCAAACAACAAAGAACTATTGAGGCCACACTGTTTTAGAATGAGCATTTGTGGTTAACATTGACTGAAAAAAAAGTAATTATTACTTATTACTATTTACAGCTAAAGATGCCTTTGTTATGTGTCATTACAATTGTGAGTTTTAGCTTTATTTATTTTTTGTTTCTTGCAGTTTTAACAACTTTTACATGACAAAACCGAGTTAAGGTTTGAACATTCCTAGAAACACTGTGTTTTTTATTCAGATGTCAAACATGCATGAAACCTATATTCTAATGCACCTTCTGTTCTTATTATAGTTTTTCCAAGAATAAAAACATAATAAGTGAATAAGTCAAGTCAGTGCTTGCTGCTGAATCTTTTGTTATAATTAACTCTTAATCAATCTCCACCCATGGCCTTGAGGATTGGGATAAAAATACTGTGTATTTAGAGGATTTACTTTCATTTGGTGTCCATGTCTGCAGCAGACTGTGAGTAGGTGTCTCTTCCATCCCGGAAAACTTTCTAAATGACAAAAACATCAAATTAAAGGTCTACTGGCAGTCCCTATAGTTATACATAAATATAGTTATGTGTTGTAGAACTAGTTTGTTCTCCAAGCTGCTTCCTCCTCGCTCATGGGGCTTCCTGGCACATGGCCAAAGTCCCCTCCCACTTAGTCTACTGGTCCCGTGTGAGACAGGAAGCAAGGCCCTGCGGACGGTGACCTCACTGCAGGAAGAGAGTGGAGTGTGGACGTACAGTAGATGTGTGCACAACTGTTAGCTCTTTGTTTGAATACAGTAGTTCACAGAGAATTGTGCTAGCGCTGCACAAAAAGGCAAAGAAAACACTGGTTTGAATCTTTTCTGAGATTTTCTTTTAATGTGTACATGTCCAGCATGGATTGTTAATACACTCAACTAGAGGTGAACACACAACACAAATGTATAAAATCTTCAATCTTCTACAGAAAAAAACAAAAAAAAAACACTAACAACCAATCAAATACAGAAATGATTTGGAATGTTATTAAAAACAGATGTATCAAGTTCAGAGAAAATTAAATGCACAAAACAAATCAAAATAAGACAAATCATTAGATCACCTCGTCTTTATATTAATTGGTGCTCTTTTGTACTTTCCCCAAATGGGACAATTTCTAAAAGTCACTGAAGCATTACTAAAGAAGTAATGAAATTCAAGAGAACCATGTGTGAGATGTAATAACTTGACTAGACATGAGTGCCAAGTTCTACTGAAGTCAGTACATAGTTAAACTCCACTCCATTCAAGGACATCTACTCTCTACTGTAGCTGCATTTAGTGGATGGACAGTTTGTAAGTGGTCTGCTCAACAGTTTCAACGCCTGTCTTTAGTCACAAAAGCCACAGCACAGTGAGAGCTCATCTGCGATATGTCAAAAGTCGTTGGCCTCATTCTGCAGAAGCATGGGTGACTTAGTCGAGTGGTGCTTCCAAATGAGTGGTTTTCAGAGTGGAGATGCTCAAGGTAAGCAAGGTGAGATGCATTGTGGGAAAAGGGAGATGCATCTGGGCCAACCACAGTCCATTTAGTTCAGAAGTGAAATTCAAACAAAGTCTTGGTCGTGTCTGACCTTTTCCCCAACGCTCTCTTTGTCCTTCTGCTTTGATGTTTTTACTCCGTTGTTTATTGATTTACCCTCACAGCCCACCCCATGTTAAATTTACACTTTCCACAGAGATAATGCAATGACAGGACCTTCTAGAAGCTTGTGGTTATTAGGCAGTGTCGGAAACACAAGTATCTGAGAAAAAAAAACACAGCATAGACATCACGTCTAATGAACAATGTCCTTATTTAACACTTTCTACTGACTATACACGACTCTTGCATTAGTTAAGCATTAACTAAAGGTGCAGTGAGTAAAAACAACACACCCACCTTTAATATCTTATCAGTCACTTGTCCCTTTATCAATGTTTTACTCTACCTGGACACTTTTCAACATTTTTTCTGTCTTGTGTTTGGACCAATTGCCAAAACAAATTCAAAGTACTGTAAAAATCTTTTCCTCTTCCTGGCAATAACCCTAATTCTAATACATCAATGAACTTTTCTATGCATTGGTCCATATTATAACACTCCTTTGTTAATGTTTTACTCCTAATATCCTCACCTATACGTGTCTTTGACTAAATGAGTAATGCTTAACTAATATTTAATCGCTTTTGATCAAAAGTGTAACCCAAAGACTTTAAAACAACACTTATGAAGAAATGCAGTATAAGAAGTTGAATCATTAAAGTTGAAGGCTTATGTTTATAGGAATACAACCTGGGAGAGATGAAAGTTCTGACAAGCTGAGCGATGTCTTAACCTTGCCAAAATTTTCAAGCACAAAGGCACAAAGAGAAAAAAAAAATCCACCCTCAAAACTTTAAATGTAAATGTGACACTGTCTGCTTTTAACAAAGTCTGCACAAGGATCTGAGGCGGCTAGACCTTGGCCTACACTGGCTTCCTAAGAGGGGTGGAGGGGGGTTGAGGTAAGGCTGGAGAAAGACAATAAATGTTTGTGTGTTTGAGAGACAAAAAACTGGGGGAGGAGGAGGAGGAAGGCAGTGAAGGGAAAGAGAGAGAAGGCCATTGTTGTTGTTATGATCCCCTCGGGCTTGGAGGGCCGGCCTGAGTATGCAGAGGGGTGGGGATACTGTGAGGGTGTGGGAGATTTACAGTCTGAAAACGCAGGCCTTCGCTTACGGAGAGTGGGTCTGATTAAGTGAACAAACAAACAGGCTTCAATCAGCTTTGACAGATCTCTTTTAACTTGACGTCAAACAGTAAATTCGACTTCTAGCGCTGAATCATTTCATCTGAGGCACAGGTAGTGTTTAAAGCGGTAACGCGAGCTCGGATGTGGTTACCTCCCTATGGCCTTCATATTTTTAGTTGTTACCCAGGGGAGACGCTTGACAATTCTTTATGACTCGACTTTTTTTTTCTTGAGCCTGTCCAGACACAAAGCCGTCCAAGCACTCCCTGATGTTCCAGTGGAAAGGCAGGAGAGATAGGAAGAGACCATGTGGGGGGCAGGGTGCTTTTAACACTGATTAGCCACCGCCCCCTCCCCCCAGGGCACTGACGTGGATGAGGTGAGTGATGGACACCGGACACAGTTTCCTGGCAACCATTATCGACTGCACTGGGATCAATCACCAGACATTTTGTGATGGGCGATTATGCGTTAGCTTTTCATCCTTTCAGTGCAAGTGTCCACTGTACTTCGCTGTCTGTTCCTTAGGTGTCCTGACTGTAAGCTGTCACCCTGTCTTCACCTGCGGGAGTGGAATACATCATAAAACATACCACCATTGAATAGCAGTGTGAAGACAGATCGAGTATTGGCTCGGCTGGTGAAGCGGAACTCGATCACCACGCAGGATTTTAAAACGAGTAACATAGTAAGCGCTCTTTAAAAAGAGGGCTGTCACCTACTGTAAGCTAAAGTTTCCTCTTTGGCCAGCGCTGCTGTTGAGCTCACACGAGAATCTGGGTCACATGGGCTGTTGCCAGTTCGACAGAGAGTGAGCCATCAAAGGCCCCTGGTTCTCTTCGTTTCCCACCCCTCCTTATTCCTGAGCCCTAAACTCTGCCAGCTAAGGGAGAAGAGGTCAGCCTTCCTACAACCCCTTCCACTTTGTCTGAATTTTGGTCTCTCTTAACATCCCCCCACCTCTCTGACCACATCTGTGTAACATGAGCTGGCCGAGCTGACCTCCTCTGGTCAGACAGGCAGCTTACAGAACAGATAGAACTTTATCTGGCACTGATATCTTATTGAACCCCATTAGCTTTCAAGCGCTATCTGTCAATACTGCGCCTGAATTCTTGAAATGAGATACATCATTAATCATTCTAAAGGCAGAAATTAGTCATGTTTCCATAAACAGATGTTATTTCCTTCTAAAAGTATTGAGTTAGAACTTGTTCTATAGAGTAAAGTTGGATGGAACACTTCCCCTCATTCTGATAATTAAAGGACTTTTTTTATTGATTGAATGTACTCTATGTAACAGTCCTGGCAACATCTATTGCACGGCCTGTCCATCATGGGAGTATTTTTGTTTTTCCTTACCCTTTTTTTTACCCTTTCAAAAATAATACAATTGTAGAATCAGCTCTGTGAGCACCTAAATAACTTTGTCAGCTGTTTTCCGGTTTGTGCGTTAGCCCAAATGCCACCACAATGTTTAATAGAAAGCAATAGCAATGTCCGATTATACAACAGTGTTGACAAATGAGTTATGGCCCTGGCTGTTTGCCATAGTTCCCTTTTCTTAGAAACTTTTTTTACAAAGCTGTTGCAATAATCAACTTTTTAAATGATGTGCATTCTTCTTTTTATGTTTTACATTCAACTTACATTGTATGGAAACACAACTAACACCATCTAATGTGCACTCATTTAACCTACTTTATTATATTGGATCAGTTGGCAATTCCTGCAAACACTGGCTAATCACCTACAAGGCTAATATTGACACACTCCCTTTCATCCAATCTATTTTCTTTGAGATAAAAAGGACCAGGGAGTGTTTCGTTTCTTGGAGTTCAAGGTATGCTTTGGGGGTCGCTGAGGTTAACAGCATTTGCGCACACCTGCTGTTTTTTAATGAAGCGGATTAGTTTTAGCCCACATGTTTCTGCCTCCATCCGGCTTTGAGCCCACCCTGCTCCCACATCAGAGAAGCTCCAGGTCATCAGTGAGGTTACTTAAATCGTCCTCTTAAAAACACGAGCAGTAAAAAGTCCATTATAAACTGCACGGTGCATTAGCTGTGCCCCGCCACTATTTGTGACGTTATCCCGCTCTGAACCTAAAGGCCACGGCTCGGCTTTGTTTTACACTAGTTTTATGTGACACACAGATGAAGTGAATTTCACAGTGAGCTAACTTCCTAAATTAACCATTAGCCTCTACTCTGTAGCGCAAAGGGAAAAGGTCTCCTTGTTGATACAAAAGAGGTATTCCGAGAATTTGCCACAGAATTAAAAGTTAATGGAAGAAGTCCTTGTAATATTTGTTTACTTTAGCAGTGAAAAGGCTCAGTAATGGTTTCCAAATAAGGGAAGGAAAGAAAGCTCTCGTCACGGTGTTATTCTCATGCAAGTAATCTTTTTGTTGACTACTTGAGTTGTCATTACAAGACAAAGATGGCAGTAGTAAACAAGTTTGGGAGGATAATTCTAATATATTATAGGTTTTCTGCTTTTCTGCATATCAAGCATTGATTTTATCTCATGACTCTCCTGTTGGTGTCTGTTCTTAAGGTAAAACTGAAACAAATCAGAATCAGTTTAAGAAAAGCCACAAAATGTAATATTATATCTGTCATAGGCACAACAGGGGCCCAATGACAGTCTGTGGAGAAGGGAAAGATTCGGAAGATAAAAGCTTGATCATCACTCTCATTTTCTTTTTCCATTTCCTCACTTTCTGCAAATGTAATGTCATAAGCCCTGATTTGATATCAGGAAAAGGTGGTGCGGAGATGGAGAAAGAATATTAACGACCTTTACGGTTTCCATAAAATAATAATAACAAAAAAGTCATGCAAAACAAAAATGAAGAAAAAACAATGTGCAAACTTCTCTCATATAAATAGACTACAGTCTCAGTGTTGTTGAGCACCATGGATTACAGGAGGGTGTGTGTTTGTGAGTGTTGGTAAGCGATGGATGATCTTTGCTTCTAGATTTGTATTTCTGGATTGTTATTTGCATGAATCAACTACCACGTGTACTAAAGGTTTGAGCCACTCAGCAGAGATTGGTGGACTACCGTGAGGAAGTTGTATTAGACAAAAAGTGAAGGGGGTGTCTACGCCCATAAGTTCAGCGCCTACTGGGGTCAAGGGTCAGACCCAGTCCTGCAGCGAGCGCTTGCAGTGAACTAGGAGCCTGGGTGCTCCTTTGCTCTGTAGCGTGTTGATGATGGCGTAGATCAGTCCCAAGATGCACAGCACCAGGACCAGCGGGATGGTCACCATGAGTATGTTCATGGTCCGCTCCTCGCTGTCGTCCACCTTCAAAACCACGTCCACCTCATTGGTTTCTTCCTCGCGTCCCTCCCGCTCTTCTTCGTCTCTGTCTTTATCTGTGCCTTTTCCTGTGTCTTTATCTGTTCCGCCCCGATCCGTTCTGTCCCGGTCTTTGCCCTTGTCGCCGTCCCGCCCTGCATCTGGGTTAAACGGTGGCCGGTTCACATCTGGGACTTTGCGGCCTGTATCGGTGTCCGTAGTTCTGTCTGGATCTAGGTCCACGCTGCAGCCCATAAAGTCTCGCAGGATGGACTTGGGGAAACCGGGCTCACTTTTCATCCTGTGATTATCAAACTTCCAGTACTTTGAACCCTTGTAGAAGTAGGTGTACGCTACAAAGAGAGAGGGACACATTTTATATTAGTAAGTATTAGTCATGAGATTCTGAAAGCATGATAACTTTAAGATATGATGTCAGTATGATGAAAGCACAGTGGTTCCAATGCTTGGGACAAAAATAATTCTTTACAAACTCACATTTCTATTGAATGCACTGGTGTAACTGTTTTTATTATTTGGCCACATCACCAAATGATTTGAGAGAAAGAAGTGAGACTCTTCAAATTAACAGCAGCAGTCAGTATTTGATTGGTTTCATTCCTTGATTATAATGTCTTTAAATTGCGGTATATGTTGTAACCAGTGATTGTCACATGCCTAGTGCATATATGAGAAATGACATCTGATATCTAACAAAAACATTAAAACTGAATGTCAAAACAAAGCACCTCTTCTGCCTTACATCTCTTTAATCACTGCACACTCCCATCAAGACCTCATCATCCTGCACTGTCCTGACGAGTGATAAGCCACGCCCTAATCCTTTGTTTCAGCCTTGTCTCTCAGTCCCAGCCCCTCCTTTCACTCCATAAACTGAAACCACTCTTGACCTCGCAGCTCACCTCCATCATCGCTGAGGAAGGCCCCCTTGGGAGACGGAGGCACCGACGATCCCCAGATGCTGATGGGTTTCGGGTAGCCGCTGTCAGCTGATTGGGACTGCTCGCTGAAACGCCAGTACCTGCGGAGAAGATTCTTGTTACTGTTTATTAACTGTCTAAACCTTACACTATAAAGTCATCCTTCATGCTGTGTAAACAGAGATGTGCTGTATCTCCACAGAACAATAAATGTGTTTGTATGAACTTGGAAAACAGAGCCTATTTTAAAACTGGTAGATAAATTCAAATGGAGCTGGGGTTTGCTTGCTGTGCTGTCATGCTCTTTAGTTTTGGCCTGGTGTTTATTTGTATATTTGTGTTAGTCTTCAAAACGTATGGCATTGTTATTATTATTTTGCAGCAGTGCCTATATTTTTAATGAGTTTGTTCAAAGCATACTGCAACTTTCATAACATACTGTATAATGCAGACTCTGCTTTTATAGTCTAATACTCAACAGACTATGATTAGAATTTCTCACATAGCATCTGGCAGTTTATTTAGTCTATAATAATGCAGCTATAGGGGATAAAAATGAAGGCAGTAAGGCACCTGTCTCCTTGGAAGAAGTAGGTGTAGCCCGATGGCTCCCACCAGATAGCTGCGTCTATCCGGTCATAAGGAATGCCTTGGCCATAATGAACCAGCTCCAGTGGATAGCCTGGTTCCAGATTGGCCTCCCTGAAAAGCCAGTATCTATTCCCTGTGAAAAGAAGAGAGACATTGTTACTGATCCTATATGCTTCTGCACACTGGGACATCCCCCTCTAATGTTGGTTACGGTCCCTAAGGACTCTGGTAAATGTTAGTGACATGTGCAAGTCTTTATATGACATGAACCCGCGCACACCCAGATACATACGAGAGGCTTCATGCAGCACATAATGGAGCTATAAACAGTGTAACAGACACATACTTTGCTGGCATGAAATAAAACAAATTATTATAAAAGGAATGTACAATAATAAGAATAATCAGAGCAATCCCAACCAGCATTTACACACTCTTGTAAATTATATGAATGCAATAATGATTTGTTGGCCAGCAATAAAGAAACCCAGCAGAAACAGTGCGGCTTAACTGCCTATGGACTTTGGTTTGCCTTGTAATGAGCTATTAGAGGCAGCTTGTCGTGTGTCGGGGCTCAAGCAGGTTTCTCGCTGAAGGAAAGGTTTTATTGTGTTTTACTCAGTCAAACGTGGGACTCCGTTCGTTCTGGCACAATTACATCTCTCGGCTTGGCTTTGAGCCTTCTATCTCTCCCTTGATCCCCCACCCATTTATCCACCCATCCATCCACCCACCTCCGGCCCTTTGCTCCTCGTTTAAAATGAAAGCTCTGCACTCAGCATCTGGAGAGAGCGAACGGATGACGCAATGCTTCCCGGGGATCCTGCTTCTCAGTTACAAATCTTAGAAGAGACTAAATATAAGAAAATAAATTTGATGTTATTTGTAAGTCAGGACTTAGTTGATGTTCATGGTAAGAGTCCCGCTGTGTTCAGTCTTGGTCTAGCTTTGATCTGTTTGCGTATATTACTGTATTATGGAACGCTAATGTGAAAGTGCATATATTGTAGCGCAGTACCTTGACTTACCGTTTGATGACAAATGTGATGCGAGGAATGTCAGGTATTGTGTGACTCCCTAAAAATAGACCCACTTGGAGTGCACTTTGGAAGCACTGCTACAGTAGAATGTAGATTTTGTGTTTTAAATACCATAGCCCTGTTGCTAAATAAAGGTAATTTACAGACACAAATTGTCCCAATGCACCTGGTGATGTGCCTACATTAAAACAAATTTACAACAATCACAAATGAAAACACATGGCACTCTTGCTTCTTGCGCGCTCTTATCCATGGCACTAGTTTCCCACTTGCTCATTTCTTAATGGCTTGCCGCCAAGTGTCGCACTGAGAGGCTTACAGATGACATCATCCCACCCATCATCCACAGCTGCCCCAAGCCCGGAGCTCTGGCCCAAACTGCATCAAAGCCTGAGTGCGTTCTCTTTCATTCAACAGCAACAACTTTATCCTGCGTTGTAAAAGACAAGCTGCTCTCAGTGACAGAGTATAAATAATGAGCTGCACTAAAATAGATTTACACTTGGCATGTAGAATGCATTATGTGCCCCTGCTTTCTTTAAGAGGTAGAAGTATGAATATCTGAAATTATCTGGAGGATATGAAAAAGCTCAGTTTCGCTCATACATTAGAAGTAAAACAATATAACCTCGAGGAGAGACCAGATGGTGGAGGGTTTCCAAAGCTGCTTTATCTTTAAACAGTTCTATCAAACTATCTCACTAATAAAGATGAAGGGAAGAGCATATTTTACCTTAAACAGCAGAGTTTCTGCAGACTTTCTATACATGTCATATCATCCAGTGCTCAAAATCCAACTATGGCTAAGTATTAGCAGGACAGAGTAAATAGTGTGATTCCCTGGAAAGAAAATTTAAACACTTGTCTTCTTTGTCAGATCTGGTATCCCAGCTCAGTATTTCACATGGTATGCAATGCAATTATTTTAAAAGCTGTGTTAAGAGTGAATACGGCCAGAAGACAACAGAAAAAATAACATATTCTCAAATTTGAATATGTTTATATTTAAAGGGATACTTAGGTATTGTGTAAATGAGGTTCTCTTAGTTTTGTCACACCGGCCAGGCTCTGTGCTGGTTCTGAAAACGGACATGAGCCTGGCTGGTGTGAAAGAGGTACCTGCAGTAGACATTTGTGGGTGCATTTACTTCAGTGAATGGGGCCATATCACATTGAGAACATGGAGCTACAATGTCCATAGGGCATATATATATAAATATAATGTTACTGAGACACTCACAATATTTTGGTTAATAATAAAATAAAATAAATAAAAACAGAGCAACAGTAATCACTGCTCACCTTTAAAGAAGACAAACTTGCCGTCGTGTCTCTCATATGCAGCGTCTATATCTCCAGGCAGACCCCTCCAGAAGTGACCGATGGGCATGGGATAGTTATCGAGGACCCTATTCCGACGGACTCTCCAGAACCAACGGCCCTGTCAGGACAAAGTACAAAAAGTAAGTGTCTGTTTTAATTCTGTTTTAATCACAACCTTGGATTCAAAATCTCCACAGTGCAGTGACAGGCAGGTCCGTACAACACAGTGGGCGTGCATCTGTTTGCTATGCACACGAGCCGGTGGACAGATTTACACTAGAATCTGTCAGACTCATTCAGAAGTGGTGAGTCAGTGTAACGGTAATGTAACGGTAAAATGCTCTGTGCTGCTTCTTTTTGGCAAGCTCATTGAGTTTTGTCCTTCACGCAGGGCGCACCGTCAGACAGCACGGCGCGGCACAGAATGGAACAGGCCTCATAACTGCTTGGCACAAACTCAGAGCGTCAGACCGGCGGATGAAGTGAACAGATACACACAATTCGATCTGTGTGGTCTGACAGCCCCATGGCAGTGAGCAGATTAAGATTGAACTGACCATATTAGTCGTCTGGAGAGCTCAGTGTGAGGCGGGGGTTCAGGATTGAAGGCAACTCACTGTGAGCTACTGGCTGTTCTTTTGTGTCTGCGTAAAGTGCTAAGACATATTTTGAGTGATGTTCTTTCTCACTGACAAGGCTTTCCTTTTCCTAACGCTCTCTATAAAGTGGTCTTATTGGCACTCACTCCCCGACCAAAGTGCAGTGTCTAAAGCAGAGGGTAGGAGTCCTTTCCAAATGAACGAGTGATTTATGCGCACAAGAATAAAGGAGTCATCAAATGCTGGGATTTTAATAACTAACCCATTTGAAGTCCTTTGATGCTGACATGTGCGTATTAAACAGCCCATTGCACACATGTGGGGCTTCATTTTATTTCTAATGCTGGATCATTCGTAATAACTCGTACATGAAGTCAATAATGTAATTTTGGTGATAGGATAAATGCTTTCCAGACCTCATTTAGGCCTGAGGGGAAAAACCCCAGTATGGAGCTGTTACAGACTGACAAATATAATTCGCTGGCCATGTGCACGTCCGGACAGCTGGACATCTCGCAGCTACTGATCAGAATCAGGCACACTTACAGTCAAACTATTTACAGAATGAGGTGGGCGTGTTCGTCTTAGGCCTTTGATAAAGCAATATTTGAAATGCCATCCTTCTAAAGTTGAATAAGTTGAATCAAACAGCTTCACAGAAACATTTAAATGCATTACTGCTTCTGTTTTGTTTCTTTTCATGTGTCAAAATATATCATGTGTTTCCATCTCAGCACCAGATCTTTGTTACCGAGTTCTGGTTCAGATTCAGTGGATTGTTCAAATAGGATATGTTTAAATATCATGACAATATTTGAAAAGTAATGTTGCATGTTCCCAGGCTCATATCTGGAAAGCCACTTCAGAGTTGTATTCTGCCAGCACTGGACACCTCCTTTGACCTTTCCCTCTCAAATACCTATCTGACTGTATCCCTCACTCCACTGGGATGCTTGACTGGGACAGCAAGAACAGTTCTCATTATTGCATTCAAATTTATATTTTATTATTACTGAAGCCATTTTTAGAGACAAATAGTAGAAAATAATTTAACTGCTGATTCTGCACAAAAGTGACCAAATGCCGTAAAATATTTTGCTTCCCATAAAATATAATAGAAGCTGAATGCTGCTTCAGCCCTCATAAATGTTCTGTGTTAGACCAGAGGCTCTTTAAGACTAACACCTGATCACACCACACCCTTTTAACAGTGTTCTGCCTCATAAAAACCCTAGCCATATTAGTTTACAATCCACCAGAACTGATTGAAAACAGACCAAGCGCATGCCAGTTATCCCAGCGTGATCATCCATAAAAGTATAACCAATTTATTGAGACAATTAACTTGTCAAGACTGCTTCAGAGCTAAAAGTCTAAACAAGGATAAATATGTTCTGAGTCATTACACTCCTAAAAACATTTACCTTAAATACAAACATCTCTCCTCTGAGCATGGCAACAGTGTCAAAGTTGCCTTCACAGATATTTGGTCCATAGTGATCCGGTCGGTCTGTGGTTCTGGGACGGTCCGGGTGTCGAGGTGGGGACTGAGGGGGCCCGGGCTCTGGTCGCCGAGGTGTGACTGTAGGCAGTGCCTGTGTGGGGTTGCTGTTAGGTTGACCTGCGCACAAATGAAGCGTCAAAGGGGTATTTTGATAAATGAGTTCACGCGGCAACAGGAAAGTCATTCTACCATATATTTGCTGTATGCCACGGCGGTCGTCTTCAGGAAGCTGGAAGTTGTCGGTCTCCATCCACTGGTAAAAAGGAGCCATGATGGCCAGTGGGTTGTTGGAGTGCTCTAAACCCAGAGCATGACCCAACTCATGGACCGCTACAAGGAAGAGATCATTGCCTGTAATCACAAAAAGACAGAGAAATGAATGACGGAATTAGGACAGTGGTTCTCAAACTGTTACACGGACCATCTTTCATAACAAGCAGGATTATTAAATAAAAAAGCACTAAAATGTAGTTATAAAGTGTAATCATTAAATTATAATTAAAAAGGTAGGCCTAATAATTTTACTAGCAACTAAAAATACTTGGAGGAGTGTTAATTGAAAGTTTGAGAGCAAAGAATTAGGATGAATGGCTCCATAATAAATAAATAAAAACAATAAAATAAATTCCACAAAATTGTACACAATACTAAAATGGCATGGCACTTTGCTTGTAAAAGATGAGCATATTTCTACATCCACCGCAGGCACCAGAAAGGCCCTACAAAGCCATAAGTGTATGTATCAGATTATTATTGTTCTCACATAAATCAAAGAAAGGCATGTAAATAAGCTGAGATATGAATCAGCACATCAATGCAACAATTAGACATTGACAAAGCAGCAACACATATGTGACACACTGACCGCTGCATCAACTTCCACTTTTCTTTACTTCTTACAGATTCTTTTGGTTGATTATCATTATGGTAAGCCAGCTCATTCCTATAGCTCTTATCTGTAAAGTGGATCCAGAGCACAGTTGGTGACTTCCTTTCAGTCAATACCTCTTTGTAGCCTGGCCCTGCCCTGACTGATCTCTGAGCCTACTGATGCCCTGTGCTGATTGGTCACATTTTTGCAAGTGACATCATCTTGTTATGGGTTTGGTTTTTTGGGAATGTCCTTGCAACAAAACTGAGTTTCTCTCCTTCCCATCCCTGATTTCAGAGTCACATGAATCCCCTCATGCTGTGCTAAGCACTGGAGTCAGCAAGGGCTGGAGTGATACAGCACTGACAGAGCAAATAAAGAGGCCTTTGTGAAGTAACCGTGACAACGATTCAACTTGACAGAATGAGCAGCAACCAAACTTCAAAAGTCTTTGTCATGACTTCAGATTACCCAGCATACACTGCTGTAAGCTAGTGTTTTTTGTTTACACCTCCTCTGTCCCGAAAAGTAAAATGCTTAGTGTCATTAATCTTATTTCTCTATAAAGCATTAAATCTCTTGGACTTTAATACTAATGTCTTTTAATCTGTCAGGTGTGATTAAGTAAACATATTTTCTTTCTGGAGAATACTGTTTTGTCCTGTGACAGAAAGTCTGATTAATCACACTCCGCATCACAAGGTTTACAAGCAATTATTACAACTCTAACACATGACACTGAGGCCATGCAAAGTGCTTTCACAACTCACACTTAATGCTGATCCATAATGTTGGTCTTCAGAGCCTAGAGTGGATCATATTACATACTATAACAGATTTTATTGTTTTAACTAGCATGCAACTACAAGAGCTACAAACACATGAAGTACAGTTTTATTGGCTGGGCATGTGTATATGTACAGTTAGAGAAGATCGTAATTTGGTTGCACTTTGGCTTCAGGGAACTTTAATGCTATCAGACAACAAAAGGACTACTCTACAAAACTCCTGGAGTGGAACTGAGTCCCACTTACTTTGGCATTCCACTGTCCCTGTGATGTGTCCTGCAACACATCCTCACTCAGCAGATCACGCACACACACGCACACACACGCACACACATGCACACACACAAAAGCAGCTGTCTCACTCAGTGTATACAGATTACAGGGCAGGAAAGCCCATTGTTGCAAAAATCCCCTCTGGTCAGCAGGGTTAATCAGTGCACAGCAAGACTTCACTGCAGGCCACTTAAACATGAAGTCCTAATCCATGCATCTTCACATAGTTGTGGTCAGTTTAAATTAAGACCACATTTTAGACACATTTATCTGGCCATGTACTGCGTGTAATTATATTTTAGGGATACGTGACTTATCCAAACTACTATTATTGAATAGACTACTATTATTGAATAGAAGTCACTTTATTGGAGAATTGCGTAAATGTTATGTTTATGTATAATAGGGTCAGTGAAAAGTTCTGTAAATTATTAGAGATGCATCAAAGTATGTGTGAGAGTGAGGGCTTGTTGTTAAAAGCATAAACAAAGCATATTTACGAAGCAAAAGGAAGCCTAGTTGACATGAAATAACTGCTGAAAGAACCTTTTGCAACCTATCGCATATACATTACTGAACGTAAGCTTAATAATCAGATAAAATTAACACATTTATAGGCTTCTTCGTGAAAGATCTATGTTTTTATAATACATACTCCTAAATGGCTGACCATTACTTTGTATGTGGGTCACTACTAAGTCCTGTAACAATAACTTATTTCATGTCCTCCTAAACTCATTCCTACCTTGGAGGTTTTGGTTTCCTATGGTCCAGGGTTCATCGGAGTCAAAGTGAGTGTCTCCACCCATTCCAGGTCCAGGAAAATAGGCATGTGCAAGGAAGCCCCCTTCCCCATCAAAAGGAGAGCTGTCACCATGGAAACCCGAGGCAAAGAAGATCATGATGTCAGGCTCCTTGCGGCGTCCATATTTGATCTCTTGGTAGGGGATTTCGTCAAAGGTCAGTGGGGTAACTTTCTCCCAGACTTTAAAGGCTCGTCGGATGGCCTCAAATGAGTTGTATTCCCCAATCTTTGGAGTGTAGTTTTGAATACTATGAAAACAAAAACGACCAGTGTCACAAAATAAGCAGCGACAATGTAGCAACAGTAGATTTGTGTTAGGTTCCATTTTCATTTTAATTCTACCTGTATGTGAGGTGGTTTTTGTTCCATCTATGCCCTGTGAGGGCATATCGTTTCCGCCTCACATTGGTTTTTATCTGACCTCCAAACTTGTCAGGCACACCACAACGGGGTCTCCTCATTGCCCTGGAGGAGTATAAAAGAGTCAAAAACAAGAAGCAAAGAGCATGTGATAAAAGCAGAAATTACCCAAGAGATGAGCTGAAGAGTGGCATGATACAGCGTAAGCTTTTTTTCTCCAAGCTCCAGGAGCTGTTTGTTGTATAATTTAAAACGTACCTGTTAAAGGCTTTATGCAACGAGGGCTTTCTTTAAGGCAAGCTTTAGAGCCAGTTGCTTATTATAAGGACACAAATATGTCTATAAATATATATATATATATATATATATATATATATATATATATATATATATATATATATATATATATTTATATGATTAAAAATATTTATATGATTAAAAAAGAATGCTGTTATGCTGACCATATAGTTTGAGGATCCATTTGTCCGGTAACCTCCAGGCCGTAGAATCGCTGCATGTCACTGATGGCACTGGACAGGATTTGAGCTGATCGCATTGTAGACATCTGTCTGTTCACCTGAGGCAGGTAACCATACATCCTCAACCATGACTGCAGAAAATCAAAAAGAGACATGAATTAGAACCGATATCTCAGCACATAGCATTACAGTAATCTGTACAGAAATGGAAATTGTCCATGTCACATTCAAATTTTGACATTCATTTTTAAAGAAAAGTCTTTTGGGAGGCCTCTGTGTTCTGGGAGGGCTGTGAAGTGGAAGCTAATGAGAGTTGAGGGAGAAAATGTGAAACTTGACCCAATCACAGATGACGCAAAGTCTATCCCACCTGTTAAGCAGAAATCTTATATCCCACACTCCCACTGTGCACTTTCCTCTGAGTTTGTCTGAGATATGAGATATGCCTCCACTACGCACTCCTGTGCTCCCTACGGCGGTGCAGAGAATGTTGAACACTGCATGTTCGAGCGTGTGTGTTCATCTCAATGTGAGAATGTGTAGAGTCCTACAACTTACGCCCATCTTTCACAAAGGAAAACTCCACTTGATAAAGCCCTGTATTTACTTACCCACTCCCTGAGAGCCATAAAAACAAACTGACCTCTTTACAGTCTAACTCCAACAAAGACAAAACTGTTCCTCCTTCGCCCATTGAAGTGTTTTCACATCCTCAGTACATATATTGATGGTATAATCTTGTACTTCGCCAGAGCACAAAATAACAGCTATTTAGCTATAGGTAGTTATAAAACTAATTAAAAGTGAATAAGAAACTACCATGTTATGTTTATATGTTACATTAAGTGCATTTTTATACAGGTGTGAGCACAATATTAAAGATTCTGGCTGGAGCACGACTTCTAGCTTCAGTATTGCTTTGGTGATTTGTTTCTGAAAGGGTTTGTGTCA
Organism: Neodontobutis hainanensis; assembly: GCA_024349245.1. NCBI lineage: Eukaryota > Metazoa > Chordata > Actinopteri > Gobiiformes > Odontobutidae > Neodontobutis > Neodontobutis hainanensis. The sequence continues at coordinate 13,073,407 of JALDNG010000002.1, read as the reverse complement.
CAAACTGAATTCTGGCATCCTATTAGGGAATAAATCTCCCTGTGTTTGAGCCTAATAACTGCAGAGAACTTGGCTAGAGATGACTGAATATTAAAATCCTGTTTCATCTTTTTGTTTCGGAGCACCTAGATATATCTGTCAGTTAGCCGTATATAATTTAGTTCAATCCAATTCGTACATCAACACTTCCTTTATAGATGTAGTGCTGTAAAAAGATTGCCTCTCTACTCTTTTCCCTGGTAGAGGTCGTAGTGCAGTGTTTGAATCAGCTGTGTGTTTTTGTGAAGAAGCAGAAGGAAGCAAAAAAGAGAGGGCGAACAGGAAATGACCCTGACTTTGATAACGAGGCCTGAAACGTGCTGACCCTCAATTAAATTACACAGAAAAAAAAAAAAGCCTTGACCAAAATAAACAAGATAGCAATGCAATTGTTTTTTTGTCTTTTTAGTTTGTTTATATCTGCACTGGGAAAAGTCTAGGTAGCAGGATGTATGTAATGTGTATTTATGAGACAGTATCAATATTAAAGTCACACAATGCAAAGTTTTTACCAGCAAATACACAATATGCAGTGTATCCCTTAGTCTACATTATTCAAATATGTAGCTTCAAGGCCTTTGGATGGTATCTAAAAATAACCTTTTTATAGACCCCTGGCTTCCATCCATCGCACCAGATACTAACTTTGTATTTCTGGGTGACAAGCCACGTTACAATCTCAGGACAACACATATCTTGCAAAACCAACACAACTCTCCAGATATATTTTAAGAAAGATATTGAGACCTAACCAACCAGTCCAATGCAAGTTTGCAGCAGGGTATTTGCAGAGTCCTTAACTGTTGAAAAGAAACATGGTGTTGCTATAAAAACATTATAGACATGTATTTTTAACATGTATCTGAGCATCTCGTGCTTTGAAGTTTTACCACAGGAGTTTGTTAAGTGTGATGAGAACTTCAGTTCTGCTGTGAAGATGTATGGAGGCATATGAACCTCCGCCACCTCACAGCCTTCAACTAAAACAGTAAAGTACTTGAACTGAACTGCTCACCCTTCCCTCGTCAGCTGGGCTGCATACAAAACAGGTCTTAGACAACGGCAGCGGTGGGGAGGAGTTATGTGCCTGTGTGTGTATGTTAGCTCGTCTATTAAATGGTCTTTCAAAGAGTCCTTGAGCTTACCTGCCAAAAGCGAACCCGGCCATATACAAGAAGTTGTAAAAGCTGCCAGGAGAGTGTGCGTGAGTGAGTGTGTGTATGTGTGTGTCCACTACAATGTCAGCCAAGATACTAACAGCTTTTATTCCAAATCTTGGTCTGCTGCCATCATGAACCCCCTTAAATCCAACCAAGAGGACTGGGTAAGGTAAATGAAGGAGCAATGAGAGACACAAATGAAGAAGGGCTGCAGGGTGAATGAGGAGAATTCACTTTTTTCACCCTCTATTGTAGTAAGACAATATATAGACATGTGTGGAAGGTGCTAACACTGATACAACCCTCCAGAGTACAGACTGTGCCACGTAAACCTGCAGAACTTAGACCATGCCACACTACGTAAAGCATGTCTGAACAATATTCATATAAAAACTCATTATCTAGTGTGCTTTTCCATAATTCATTTGTGGGGAGCTGTAATATTTCATTTTTGACTTTTTTAGTGAAATAACCTGTGACTAATGCTTCTCATAAAAATTATTCCCATCATTTTAAAAATACGGAAACTAAGAGTGATCATTCGTTACAAATAACCATCCTTGTCCTAATGCTTTCCGTTCCCATCATTTTTGCACTGTGTTTGTGGACATGTTGACAGCCAGTCAGTGGGAAGTATATGGGAGATTGCAGATGGAATGCAAAGAGACAGCATGTTGCAGATTACATGGACCCTATGAGCAATGAACGGAGGAGGTTTTCTACTTCTGTGTCGCCGATTCCCCCCAGCCTTCCCTAATACTATCTTTAACTTTCAGACGGAAGCAACACACTGCTCCTCTATGTTTCCTTTCCTCTCGACGTTTCCTCGCTTACCATGTTTCTTCCAGTGTTCTTCTCTCACTTATTCACAAGTTCTTTTTTTTTGGTTCAATTTTTTTTCTCGCCAGCTTTCTATTCCCAGACAAGAGAGTCCATTGTACTCTCTAAGATGCCTCAGAGTCCCGGGCCCAATATGCATGTGCATGTAAGTGTGTCCCAGTTAGAGAACAGCTGTCATATTCAGACATCACATGCTGCACAGCTGAGATTTACTGCTAATGTTGACATCAACTCTTTCTCTTGTTTTTCTGTTTTTTTTCTTTCAAACGTAACACGACGTCAGACAGTGTTGACCGCACTTAATTAAGATTCTCGACACACACTGTGAGTATGAGCTCCTATTTGTGGTCCAGACAGTACTGAACTCAATTACATGTTAAAGACTAGATCTGATTAAAACATGTAGTTAAATAAAACATTATATTAATCAAAAAAAACTATGAGGTCAGATCTAGCATTTCAAAGTTTCTTGACCGGGACATCACAAAACATACACTTTGTGCATCATGTTTCAATGTCACCATAGTACCTTATTGTTGACTATCATAACAGGTCATTTTTGTTTTCTTTATGTTTTATTTTTTAAGTAAACAGCACACTGGTCTGGACTATGGCTCACTGTGGACACATAAGGTCTGTGTTGTTATTACAGCTATTCTACCGATTCTACCATATTTTTTTCAGAAGATATATTATATGTTTTTCAAAGCACATTAGCACATAAAAATGTTTTTTTTTTTTTTTTTTGGTTTCTTGTTTTTTTCTGCATTAGAGAACACAGAGAACACGTGTCCTGTGTTTCAGCCACTGTCCAAAACTCCACATGGTCACTTCAGAACAATGGGATCAAAAGTAGAAAAGGGAAGTGATGTCAGAGACTGATTTTTGCACAGAAAAAGCTTTTTGAAAAGAAGATTTTTGCACAGAAAAACCCAGTGGCGTAAAAATTAACAATAAAGTAAAAGGATAATTTTGCAGGTAGATGTGCCCTGTCAAACATTTACAGACATATACTGGGGAAACAGGTCACATGGGGTTGTTTTGCTGCAATATTACGAGCAAACACAAACAAATATGGTGAAAGGGCAGTGCACTCAGTTATCCCGCTCCTGTAATACATTTTTGATTGGCTTACCCTCTATCTAGTATTTACATCTAATGATTTGTTGTTTAATTTGTACATTATCACAGGAAAATCAAATCTCTTTCATTGCTTATTCACGGTGCAAGAAGAACTGTTTTATTTATGCATTGCTTTATCACTAGCTATTGTAACCAGACCTTCCAATAAGTTGATATATAAGAAAAGCATATAACCTGCCCATGTGTGGATCCTGTTCCAATTACTTTCATTAAAGTACTTCCAACATTTGGATCAGGAACGTCCTAAACCAGATTATACATTCTCTCAGTTTAGTAAAGAAGAAGCATCCACAGTCATTAGTTTCACTTAAACAGTGGATTACCACCTAATGTTGTCATGTTTACCACTTAACTCAACACTCAGGTTTAGAACAAGTGAGCATCCATTAGAGCCATAAAGTGTAAAGCCATTAGTACATAGAAGAAAGAACCTTCCTCAGCCAGAACACACCCCAGAGTTATGTTAACTCCCACCCAGAATGTGTTGTAACCTGACTGACAACCAGACCCCGCAGTCAAAGGATTTGATAATCCAGGCTCACCTCTAATGGCCGGACTGCCAAACAAAACACCAACCCTAATCACCTTCCCAAAAGCTATTAAAGCAACCAATTCCCCCATTTGTGTTATCTCCTGAATTGTCTCTCAAAACAAACAAGTAGTGGACATACATTGTCCTGAAAATGTAAATAAAAATGTCCTGATAGTTCTGAGGAAAAAAAAGTGTTTAATTTAGTCTGACAGCTACTTTTCGTCGTTATCTCAATGCTTTGTGTTACTTTATTTAATAAAGTGTCCTGAAGTGACCCTTGAGTGTCAGACTATGAGGCTCTGACTTTTTAGACTTTAGGTGTGTTTATAATCAACTGTCCTCTGATGTTAGCGCTTTTGAACCATAAGAGGACAAAAAAGACACAGATAACATAGGCTAGACATGCATCATCCATTTACTTCAAACAGTATACATTTAAGGACTTAAAAACCCAGAAAAGACCCTCTGCAAAGTTTGATCTAGACTTCCCATACTTTGTGGTTGTAAAAAGGTATCCTAACAACTTGCCTCAGTACAGGTAAGTTGTCACAACACCTATATATTGTTGTGTTGTTACAGAAAGAATTCGTGTACATCTGATTTAGCAGCATCTAAAGTCAGTCAGGGCTGATGCTTAGGCTGGGATGGGCTTGTACTGAAAAGGGGATGAGATAAGAAGACAGTTGAAAATGTACTTTCAGAGATCACATTCCTGTAACAAGACTGACACTGACCGCCAAAGCTGTGTTTCAAACCGATTTCTTGTGTTTTGGACTTCTCTTACCTCTGCGTTAAAAGTGCTGTCTTCCTCGGTTGCGCGCACCGCGAGAGCGCACAGCCAAAGCACGAGGAGTGTCCGTCTCCAGAGCAACCAGAGGCAACTGTCTCGTGAGCCGGGGGCCATTGCAGAGGCGCTGCTTTTCGTCGTTGACTGATTCCCTTTGCTGTTGTCGCCCACTTCTGTAAGAGTTACCCTGATACTGCTGCCCTTAAACCACTACAGTAAAGTGTATCAAAATGCAGTCTTTAGAGGGAGGCTTTCATGCTGAAATTAGGCTCCAGTCCAGATTTGCAGTTGGGACCTCATAAAAATGTGATCCTCCATGAATGTAGATGAGGTACTTTGGCTCCACCGCTGAGAAAGTGTCCCTAAGTAGCCAGATGTGCAAAAGTCCAGCTAGTTTTATCTCGTAAGAGTGCACCTGTTTCCAAATGAACATAAAAGCCTTTGCCTAATTAGCAACCATGAAAGTGCACCTGACAAATAACGCATCCTGTCTTGCCAATAGCAATGGCAAAGGCTATTCTTCCATTAAAACGCGTGAGCAAATCATTAACAGCGGTCATATTCATAAATAAATATCTTCTTCTGGAGATCACGCAGACTGGTATTGTAGCTACCAAAGTACCCTGAGATTAAAAGTTGATAAAAACAGCTAAAAGATGTGGACAAAGTTCACCGCACTTGGACGACTCGTTCAGCAGTGTCCAGTGAGTAGGCAGTGTGTAAGCGCGGCTGGTCACGCTCCAAACCTCTCTTGTATTTAAAAAAAATATAAATGTGACGGATTCTTTGCCCTATAAATCCAGACGAGGCAGTCTCCAACTCAGCAGCAATCAGCCTCGTTATGTCCTAGAAGGTCTGCATGTTGTCTCTTTGGAGTACAACACTTAGTGGTCGGCTCCTCGCTGTTTCTGCGCCTAACGTGGGCATGCATTTATGTCAAGTAGCCATGCGCCACGGGAAGTAGACAACTGGGGCTACATTTCAAAATAAAAGGTAAAATGCATTCAATAATTTAAGTAGAAGTGGGCTGAAAAGTAGGCTACCTTTTAAAACCCGAAAGCAAAGTATTCAATTGCAGCATGTAGTTATTTATTAGAAGTATCTTATTCTGAAGGTCGTTTCCGGTTTGGCCTGCCCTCTGTGAAACTGATTTATTGTCCACTAAAGCCCTTATCAACCGGACGGATGAAGGGTGAAGTGGGGAGGGAGGGACAGTGGTCATTTTGTCACAGCTAAGCGCGCGCACACCCACACCAGCCTGAGACTGGATAATATAACATAATAACACCATAGTAACCACCAATATGTGAATATAAACTTATTAACCAGTGTACCACTTAGAGTTTGTAGACTTAACTACAGTAGGCCTGTGCAAATGAAGAGCACAACTCTCATAAGGAGTAGGTGTTCAGTTAGCATCTTAATTCATTCCAAGAATAGACCATGATGTTTTCTGGTGAAACTATCCATCTAAAAATCCTCTCTATAAATACTGATTCTGTGTGGTTGCCCTTTAAATAAGAAAACACAACTGTGTAAAATAATTGCCAAGAGCTTTAAGTTTAATGAGAAGTTTAAAACTTAAAACAAAACCCAGAACAGAGGTCAGAAATTGAGAAAGATTACCACAAAATTTGACAAATGTACAGTGCGTTCTATTAAAACACGCAGCAGAGCTCTCTAGACCATACATGAACACAATTACTGTTTATTATTTGCTCTTGGGTTAAATCCATTAGATATTTGTGTAAATATTTTGTGAGAGACAAAGCCTTCCTGAATCCACTGATACAATTATTTCGATGTGAATGTTGTAGAGAAAAATGTAATTTAAAGCAGAATTTAACTCTGTGATTTTATGCATAACTTCTGGAGAAAATGTCAGGAACAATGTCACAGATGACCACATAGCTATAACTTGGAAAAAAGTCTTGTTGTTCCTGTAAAACATACAGTTATGAAAAAAAACAGAACTCATATTTGAGCATTACTACACGGTACAATAAACTCTGCAGTCAACAAGGAACACAGGAACAAAGCAGACAAAGAAAGCTTCAGGCAGAGTCAGTACAAATGATCAAAACAGTTGATGTTTTCACGGACAGTGGGTTTTCCACACGGAGTATCAACACCTGCTGGAGGTGAGTCATTCTGCTTGACTGGGCTCTTTATCCAGGTGAGTATTCTGCCATGTTATTTCCCCAGATATCATTAAACCCCACAGGCTAACATCAGTCATCACTGATTATTTTAACAAATCAGTGATCCTAATTCCTGGTAAAAACAGAAGTCCTCACTCCTGGAACCAAAAGTGATCATCAGAGGAAATGGGTAGACACATTTACAGTGGAACCAAACACACTTTGATGGAATCATGATATGAAAGTTGGATATCTTGTTTTTGAGTGTCTTCTCAAGTAGACCACCTTTCTGAAAAAACACTTCCTGGAGCAGCTGCTCAATGTGCTGATGGACCAAATGTAATGAACCACACACAGAGACACATGCACAGTCTGCAGGTGTGTCTGTTAACATACAGGACTCTATTAAACAGATTACAATGATGTTTACCAAATTTCATGATCAGCTACTGCCCCCTGTTGCTTGAACGAGAGACTTACAAATGACATGTTTCTGCTTCAAAGCACAGACATTTGTTTATCTGTAATCAAGAATGAATTCACAGTTTTAATGCAAAGCAGGACTCAAAAATGCACTTTTTGAGTGAGTGTTTGTTTCCTGCCCCTTCCATTTTTAACTTGAATATTTGCATGTTTTTTATTTTATTAATTCCTGTTGAAGCTGAATGTTTTTATTTACTTAGTTGTGTGTTTCTGTTGGATCAGCTTCTGTCACAGTTGCCACACTTTAATGTAACACGCCCTCAGCACTGCAAAGACTGCCTATTTCTCATCTCTTATCAGAAAAATCCGGCATAACCCCAGGTTTCTCTTTGGGACAGTTGCTAAACTAATCCAACCAAAAACAACTGAAGACTCCTCTCCCTTTAGAGCACAAAACTTTTTAGATTTCTTTAATCATAAAATTGAAGATATCAGGGATAATATTTTGTTTTTGTCTTCCTTGGCTCCGGGTCCCATTTACTTGGATCCACTGACCTCTCGTCTCTCGGTCTTAGATCCTGTATCCCTCGATGAGCTGACAAAGGTGGTTTCTTTATGTAAAGCAACTACGTGCCTCCTGGATCCCTCCTTCTTTGGTTCTCCCTGAGGTTTCTCTTTTTTCCCGGCTGGTTTTTTTTTGGAGTTTTTCCTCACCCTGATGGAGGGTCTAAGGACAGGGGATGTGGTCTAGTGCAGTCTGTTAAGCCCTTTGAGGCGGCTGTTGTTGTGATATTGGGCTATACAAAAATAAGTGTTTTGTCTTGTCTTGTCAACTGAGAAACAATAAGTTTAAAAAGATAGGCTATGTATTGATGGTTATAACGTTTTTTTTCTGTATTACTTTACATCAGCATGAGGGGGTTACTGTTCTGGAGCCTGAGCCTGATCATTGCCACAGACGGTTCAACACAAAACACATCCATATTAGATCATTCAAATAATGTTTGTATTTTTATTTTATATAATTACATGCAATATTTTACTAATAATTGTTCTTAAAATCAATCCAATTTGCTTTTACTCATTTGGGCAGATCTCCACATACGGTCTCTACGCTTTCTCCATCCTGAATCCTCTGCAAGGTCTGTAGAGAACAACCTTTCACAAACCTCTCCTTTTATTCAAATTAGATTGACAGATATCAGTGCAATACAAGCTTCTTTGTGTTTAAAATACATAAATACAGTAGAACTGATGCACTGTCTGTCAACTTTTAAATATTATAATGTCTATTTGCATAATTTGCCTAACATAATCTTTCTGCTCTTTGTTTTCAGGATTCTACATTTTCCTGTGGTGTGTGATGTCAGTGATAAAAATCGGCAAAGCAACAAAGATGAGCAGTGAAACACGGAGCACACACTGACGAACTGAAACCTTTTGTGATATTTTTTCAAAGGCATCATATGCAAAATTTTCAGGGGCTGGTTTGTGGTTCTTTTGAATTTTCTGTTGGCCCTCTACTGGACACAGTTGGGAGTTTTATTGAAATACACATATATTTCTTCTTCTTCCACTGTTTATTCTATTGGGGGTCACAGGGGACTGGAGCCTATCCCATCTTCTCAGTTTTTGATGAAAATGTTAAATTTGAATCCAAAACCTATGACCTCCAGGCAATACCACATTGACTTGTAAATGTGCTCATCATCTAAGCCTTAAAGCTCACATCACAGACTCAACATCAAGCTTGGCAGCAGTGAACTATTTGATTGACAACCAATTGTCAAATATACATTTTGTGCCCAGAGGGGTTGGTAGCCTATGTTGGTTTGTTGAGTGACATATCAAGTTTGACTAATCACTTTAGTTAAGACTTGAGTGAGCTACTTGGAAAGTAAGTGAATAAACAAAAGGGTGTGGCGTTTCCTTTCTAGTTAGATCTGCCTTTTGTCAATTTGGTTCTTATGAAAAAGTTCTGTTACATGTAAATTTGTTCACAATCATAAATGTGTCTGTCATTTTGTAATTTTGTTTTGACATTGGTAAAGTCCTCACCCCTGGACAATGAATTCCCCTGGAACCAAAAGTGATCATCAGAGGAAATGGGAACAGCACACTTTGATGACATACAAGCTGAATTATGATCTGACGGTCAAATATATTACCCAAGACTGACTTTTAAGTGTGTTTTTGTGTTCTAAGCAGCAGACCACCTTGGGCCGGCTGGTAAACATGCTAATGAACCACACACAGAGAGGCTCTAGGTGTTTACATTCTAGAATATTAAACAGGTTATAAGGCAAGGCAAGGCAATTTTATTTATATAGCACAATTCATACACTGGGTAACTCAAAGTGCTTTATAATGATTATATAATTTCAACCACCAGTCAGACTGCTTTGGAATATGATACTCCACTAATGCAAGCAATGGCAGGTGTTCATCAAATCTCATGATCAGCTACTGCCCCCTGTTGAACAAATGAGTGACAAATAATTAATTGATTCATTTGTTCAAGGACAGTTTACAATGTACATTAAGCCAAACCAGAGATGCTTGTACCAGACTAAAGCTTAACAGCTACGTCTGAACATGTCTTTAATGGTAGGGGAAACCTACACAGACACAGGGAGAACATGAAAACCCCACACAGAAAAGCCCTGCCCTGGATGGGACTCTGACCCAGGATCTTTGTGATGTGAGGCAGGAGTGTTAACAGCTCTGCCACTGTGCCACTTGAAATCACGTCTTTCTGCTTCAAAACAGATCAAAAATGAACTCACAGTTCTCGTCATGTAAATCAGTAAAGGGCTTGTTCCCTGCTGCTTCCATTTTTAACATAAATATTTGCATGTCCTTATGTATTTATTTCATGTTCAAGCTGCAGGTTTTTTTTACTTAGTTTGTTTTCTGTTGGATCAGTCTCTCTCACAGCTCTCACACGATATGTAGCAATCAACAAAAAAAGAAAAAATCAATGACTTTAAAAAGGTAAGCTATTTAAAAAAAATGTTTTTATCTATACTGATACTATTATAGTACTATTATAGTATTGTTATTATACTATTCTAATAACTTTGTATTACCTTACATCAGCATGAGGTGGTTACTGTTCTGGACTCTGAGTCTGATCCATGCCACAGACGTTTCAACAGAGGATTCAACAGAGGATTCAACAGAGGATTCAACAGAATGTGGTAATGCAAACGATCCAATTGGTATGTTGTTTTTTTATTATTTACATGGAATATCTTAGGCTACTAAGAATTGTTTCAAAATCACTTTCATTTTTTGTTGTATGATTAGACTGTATGAAAAAGGTGACTGACATTTTAAAAGGAGGCTCTGTCAGTAAATCTTACTCAATAAGGTAAATATTGTTATAATATTCCACAACATACATGTCAAGTGCTTTGGGGTCATTTGAGTTTTGGGCTTTATTTTAGATTTAACTGAAACTGTTACTTTATAATATAACATGGCTTATATAAAAGTATGTTTTTATAACATTGTTATGTAACAAATGGTTGAAAGAATAAACCACTGTCTCCTTTTTTTTCTCAAGTCTTTTACAGTCAGTGGAAAACATTCTAGAAAATACAGATGTGTCAGTTTCCACGCCTTTGTCTGTCGGCCGCTTTGTTGCCCTCATTTATAGAACCTCAAGTTTTAAAGGCATAAACATTTACTCCAATGAGAGTAACGTAAGCTTATTTTTTAAAATCTAATCAGGCTTGCAAATTTAAATGGAAGGCTTGAATAACTTAATTTTTCTCTTGTCTCTGTGCCCTGCTTCAGGCATCAACAGAAATAGCTCCTAACCAAATAGTGCGTGTTCAGCTGCCAAAGGAGCTGCCTGTTAATTCTTCAAACAGACTAGTTTTCCTCATGGCCTCCCTGCCTCAGAACATCACAGTTAGTTCTTTGTTTGTACTTTTAACATTCAAATGTGTTTGATAATGAAACTAACCAGACTGTGGTGATGTTATATTTCAGACTATGTTAGAAAACTCTTCACACTACCTGTACGAGAACAGACTGGTCGGCCTGAGTGTGCGAGGGAAGAACATTACAGGACTGAGAGAATCAGTCAACATCACCATGAATGTTACCATAAGGGTAACAGCATAAACATCATTTAATATTATTAAAATTTTATCAAACATTAATATTACAAAGAGTTAATGATGTATTATGTTGCAGGATACCCATCGTCCCAAGTGTGTGTTTTTGAATTACTCAACTCAAAGTAAATACTACCTCAAATTTAGCTCAGAAGTGTTGACAATGTTAATACATTAAATGATTTTATTTTACAAATGTAGCTAACGTAGTAACATTGTGTTTTTCTGTTTTATCAGGCTTTAGCACTGATGGCTGTGTGACCCACTGGAAACAAGGACAAAGTCACATCACCTGTTCCTGTGACCACCTCACCTATTTTGGCGTTCTGATGGTATATGCTTCAGAAACACTATAAATGTGTAGAAACATAGTCTGAAACTGCTGCTGTTTTCATCAAATATAGAACAGGCAAATAGGATTTACAAGAAATAAAAAAAAATATACTAATGAAAATCCACAATGTCCCTCAAATAAAGTGGAGCCTTTGTCCCTTTAATTCTTAATCTTTTTGATATTATCACTCGTTTACACTAAAGAAAACAGAAGTAAAGCAGTCAAAGTCATTTCAAACACACTTTTTCATTTATTAAGTACATGTGAATAAATGTAATGTATTATTCTTACAGGTGTCAGCTCAGGTCTCATCAGCAGACACAACAAACCTGACATACATCACTCTGATTGGCTGCAGCATTTCCCTTTTTTCTCTCCTCATCACTGTCCTGCTCTTCATCATAAAAAGGTTGTTTGTTCTTATTCCAAACCTTTCTATTTCCATTTACTCTCACAGTGTTATCATCCAGTCCTTGATCACTTTTTACTCTCCTGTGTAACAGAAAGATCAGGTCAGATGTCTCCATGAAGATCCATGTTAATCTTGCCATTGCACTCATCTTCCTCAACGTACATTTCCTCCCGAGTCAGGTCGTAGCGTTCTGGCACTTCTCATGGCCGTCCCCTTGGCTGTGCTTTTACTTGGCTATTGCTCTCCACTTTTCTCTGCTGGCCTCCTTCAGCTGGATGGCTGTGGAAGGATTCCATCTTTACCTTCTTTTGGTCAAAGTTTTTAACATCTATGTCAGGAAATACCTGCTCAAACTCAGCTTGGTGGGATGGGGTGAGTCACACACTTGAATTATGTGTGGATGATGATTTCTACTTTGTTCATTAACAGTTTTATTCCTCTTCCTTCTCTTTAGGTGTTCCTGCAGTCACTGTGTCAATAGTTCTTGCCATAAACAGAAATGTTTACGGCTCTGTGGCAGTGGACTTATCTAACAGTACAGAAATGTAAGAGATAAAAACACTTACTGTAAATGTTGTCTATTTCAATTTAATCTGTAGAGCCATACTTTTCTGTAACTGTATCTGTTTAAAGTTAAAGAAGTCTTTTATAGTTAATCTCAAATGTTCTTTTTGTTAATCTGTATTTTGTAGGTGCTATATTAACAATGAAAGGGTGAAGCTGGTGACTACAGTGGGACTGTTTAGTTTGGTGTTTCTCTTCAACCTGATCATGTTAATGATGGCTGTCAGAAATATTTTAAGTCTGCGCAAAAGCAAACAGGTCAGAGCCAATTCACAGTTGTGCTGCTGGACAAATGTTCAAGATATTAAAGCTGTGTTTTCTCTTTGTTGCTCCTCAGTTTGGGCCTAATGACTGCAGTCGAGCTAAGAAGGACACCTGTACTTTCTTGGGAATCAGCGTTTTGCTCGGGACCTCCTGGGGTCTGATCTTCTTCTCGTTCGGGCAGATCTCCACATACGGCCTCTACGCTTTCTCCATCCTGAATCCTCTGCAAGGTCTGTAGAGGACGACCTTTCACAAACCTCCCTTTATTCAAATTAGATTGACAGATATCAGTGCAATACAAGCTTATTTGTGTTTAAAATACATAAATACAGTAGAACTAAACTTTAGAATAACAAGAAATCACACACTTGTTATGACCTTCTATAGTAAAAGAAGCCTAGAGTAAATAAACTGAACTGTGCTTGTAGCTGATAAACACAGCAGCTTTGTTCATGTCCTGTCTGTCAACATTTAATAATTCACATTTGCATAATTTGCATAATGTTTCCATTTTTCATCTGTTTTCAGGATTCTTCATTTTCCTGTTGTTTGTGATGTCAGCGATAAAGATCGGAAAAGCAACAAAGACGAGCAGTGAAACACTGAGCACACGCTGAAAAACTCAAACATACCACAATTTCTAGTATTTTCTTTAATTTTTACATTGGCATCATGAGAAAAAAATCCACAGGCTTGTTTTTAAAACTCTGCTAGACACAGTTGAAAGTTTTTATTGTTAGACACACATTTATTTTATCCAATGTTTATCCTGATGGGGGTCAGGGGGGACTGGAGCCTATCCCAGCTTTATCTGTTACATATTTCACACGTTATATTTTCTCGTTATATATATGATAATAAATTTGTTTACTTAGTGTCTGAGGCTTCCTACTGGTCTGTGTCTGTGTTCAGGTCTGTGTATTATTGTTCCAAACAGATATACCTGTAACTGTAACTTTGCAATGCACCACAAAGAGTTTTAATCATGTTTCACAGTTTGTGAGGCTCAATAAAGATAAACTGTATATTCTAGAAAGTATTGCTACGTAATGTACACACACCGTAAACTGCTGAAAGATAGTGTCAAGAAAAGAAGAGCTGCATTGTTCTTTTTTCTTTTGGAGCATTTATTAGAGTCAGTGTAGATAGACAAGACACTTTACTTGATAAATGTCTAGACAACAAATAAAGAAAATAGTTTATTAAAATATTTACCACAACAAGTAAATAAAAGTAAATAAAAATGAATTACATTTATGAATTAATACAACTCATTTCTCTTTTAGACAGTAATGTATGTATGTAAGTTGAAAGATGAATTACAATTAAAAATGTGAGAAGAGGAAAAGAACAATTGTATAAATGAAAATTTTAGGACAATACAATCAAAATATTGACATGAATTTTTCTGGAAAGTAATTTTGAGGTATTTTATTCGCCCGGTTGTGAGTGGAATAAACCATCCTTCATTAGGTACTAGCTGCTGGAGGGGCTGTGATGAACAAGTAGAAAACTGCACTCATATGATGCTTATGTGCCCAGTCCTGACACCATTTTGGAGATTATTAAATGTAAATGTAACACAAAGACCATTTTAACAAATTTACTAGAAACAATAACCAACCAGTTCTTCCCCGACCAACCTTTTGGTTTAAATGTGTATAAAGATATAGATGTTTTGTTAATGTGTAAGTATGTATTACTCATATGTATTAAAAATAAAGAAATACCTTAAAATTTGAACCATTTTTATCACCTTTGACATTCTTATAAATCTTGATGATTGAAATAACAGCATTTATTACAACATCCATCAAAACAGACATCGCCTTATAAAAATGTGTTTAAAGTGCATTTACTGAGATCATTTTGGCTGTGATTGTTCGTTGCCATGGAATTGAGTAAGTAAGTGTGTTTTTCAGTGAATTTTTAAGAGTCATCCATATCCATTGTATTTACACTGTGTGAGATGTGTTTGTGATGTTGGTGCTGGTAACTACAAGATTTGTACCAGACTTCTTATTTGAACTACTTTTTTGACCTCCCCCTTTGAATTAAAGTGACAAAAGATTTTGCTTTTGTAGCAGATGAATGTGAATTGTGAACTTTCTTAAAACCTTACAGTGCACATTGTTTTATTTTTTCCAGTGAGTTTGCCATGTGATGCATTTATTTCACTAAAAACACTTGTTTCATGTCATTTTGGCCAATATTTTGCACAGATGTACTCACTTATATTACTGATTTGTTGTTTAATGTGTACATTATCACAGGAACATTAAATCTCTTTCATTGCATACTCACGATGCAAGAAGAACTGTTTTATTTGTGCATTGTTTTATCACTAGCAACTCCAATAAGTTGATATTTTAAGAAAAGCATTTAACCTGCCCATGTGTGGATCCTGTTCCAATTACTTTCATTAAAAACTCCCAACATCTGGATCAGGAATGTCCTAAACCTGATTATACATTCTCTCGGTTTAGTAAAGAAGAAGCATCCACAGTCATTAGTTTTACTTAAACACTGGATTACCACCTAAATATGTTGTCATGTTTACCACTTAACTCAACACTCAGGTTTAGAACAAGTGAGCATCCATTAGAGCCATAAAGTGTAAAGCCATTAGTACATAAGAAAGAACCTTCCTCAGCCAGAACACACCCCAGAGTTATGTTAACACCCACCCAGAATGTGTTGCAACCTGACTGACAACCAGACCCCGCAGTCAAAGGATTTGGTAATCCAGGCTCACCTCTAATGACCGGACTGCCAAACAAAACAGCAACCCTAATCACCTTCCCAAAAGCTATTAAAGCAACCAATTCCCCCATTTGTGTTATCTCCTGAATTGTCTCTCAAAACAAACAAGTAGTGGACATACTTTGATTGTCCAGAAAATGTAAATAAAAATGGCCTGATAGTTCTGAGGAAAAAAAAGTGTTTAATTTAGTCTGACAGCTACTTTTCATCGTTATCTCAATGCTTTGTGTTACTTTATTTAATAAGGTGTCCTGAAGTGACCCTTGAGTGTCAGACTCTGAGGCTCTGACTTTTTAGACTTTAGGTGTGTTTATAATCAACTGTCCTCTGATGTTAGCGCTTTTGAACCATAAGAGGACAAAAAGACACAGATAACATAGGCTAGACACGCATCATCCATTTACTTCAAACAGTATAAATTTAAGGACTTAAAAACCCAGAAAAGACCCTGTGCAAAGTTTGATCTAGACTTCCCATACTTTGTGGTTGTAAAAAGGAATACTAACAGCTTGCCTCATTACAGGTAAGTTGTCAGACTATGTCACAACAACCTATATATTGTTGTGTTGTTACAGAAAGAATTCGTCTAGATCTGATATAGCAACATCTAAAGTCAGTCAGGGCTGATGCTTAGGCTGGGATGGGCTTGTACTGAAAAGGGGATGAGATAAGAAGACAGTTAAAAATTTACTTTCAGAGATCACATTCCTGTTACAAGACTGATACTGACCGGCCATGTTGTGATTCAAACCGATTTCTTGTGTTTTGGACTTCTCTTACCTCTGCGTTAAAAGTGCTGTCATCCTCTGTTGCGCGCACCGCGAGAGCGCACAGCCAAAGCACGAGGAGTGTCCGTCTCCAGAGCAACCAGAGGCAACTGTCTCGTGAGCCGGGGGCCATCGCAGAGGCGCTGCTTTTCGTCGTTGACTGATTCCCTTTGCTGTTGTCGCCCACTTCTGTAATAGTTACCCTGATACTGCTGCCCTTAAACCACCACAGTAAAGTGTACCCTGTCAAAATGCAGTCTTTAGAGGGAAGCTTTCTTGCTGAAATTAGGCTCCAGTCCAGATTTGCAGTTGGGACCTCATAAAAATGTGATCCTCCATGAATGTAGATGAGGTACTTTGGCAAAAAAAATAAATAAAAAATGACAAGTTTCCTCCACCGCTGAGAAAGTGTCCCTAAGTAGCCAGATGTGCAAAAGTCCAGCTAGTATTATCTCGTAAGAGTGCACCTGTTTCCAAATGAACATAAAAGCCTTTGCCTAATTAGCAACCATGAAATTGCACCTGACAAATAACGCATCCCATCTCGCCAATAGCAATGGCAAAGGTTATTCTTCCATTAAAACGCGTGAGCAAATCATTAACAGCGGTCATATTCATAAATAAATATCTTCTTCTGGAGATTACGCAGACTGGTATTGTAGCTACCAAAGTACCCTGAGATTAAAAGTTGATAAAAACAGCTAAAAGATGGGGACAAAGTTCACCGCACTTGGACGACTCCTTCAGCAGTGTCCAGTAAGTAGGCAGTGTGTAAGCGCGGCTGGTCACGCTCCAAACCTCTCTTGTATTTAAAAATATAAATGTGACGGATTCTTTCTCCTATAAATCCAGTTTTCCGAGACGAGGCAGCCTCCAACTCAGCAGCAATCAGCCTCGTTATGTCCTAGAAGGTCTGCATGTTGTCTCTTTGGAGTACAACACTTAGTGGTCGGCTCCTCGCTATGTCTCTGAGCCTAACGTGGGCATGCATTTATGTCAAGTAGCCATGCGCCACGGGAAGTAGACAAGTGGGGCTACATTTCAAAATAAAATGTAAAATGCATTCAATAATTTAAGTAGAAGTGGGCTGAAAAGTAGGGTAACTTTTAAAACCCGAAAGCAAAGTATTCAAGTGCAGCATTATTTATTAGAAGTATCTTATTCTGAAGGTCATTTCCGGTTAGGCCTGCCCTCTGTGAAACTGATTTATTGTCCACTAAAGCCCTTATCAACCGGACGGATGAAGGGTGAAGTGGGGAGGGAGGGAAAGTGGTCATTTTGTCACAGCTAAGCGCGCGCGCACCCACACCAGCCTGAGACTGAATAATATAACATAATAACGACATAGTAACCACCAATATGTGAATATAAACTTATTAACCAGTGTACCACTTAGAGTTTGTAGACCTAACTACAGTAGGCCTGTGCAAATGAAGAGTAGGTGTTCAGTTACCCTATTGCCTGTTACCTATATTAATTCATTCCAAGAATAGACCATGATGCTTTCTGGTGAAACTATCCATCTAAAATCCTCTCTATAAATATTGATTCTGTGTGGTTGCCCTTTTAAAAGGTTAAGTAAGAAAACTCTGTAAAAGTCTGAAAAAAACTTCCAAGAGCTTTAAGTGTAATGAGAAGTTTAAAACAAAACCCAGTAAAGTGGTCAGAATTTGAGAAAGATATCACAAACTTTGACAAATGTACAGTGTGTTCTATTAAAACACGCAGCAGAGCTCTATAGACCAAACATGAACACATTTACTGTTTATTATTTGCTCTTGTATTAAATCCATTAGATATTTGTGTAAGTATTTTGTGAGAGACAAAGTCTTCCTGAATCCACTGATACAATTATTTTGATGTAAATGTTGTAGAGAAAAATGTAATTTAAAGCAGAATTTAACTCTGTGATTTTATGCATAACTTCTGGAGAAAATGTCAGGAAGAATGTCACAGATGACAACATAGCTATAACTTGGAAAAAAGTCGTGTTCGTTGTTTCTGTAAAACGTACAGTTATGAAAAAAAAAACAGAACTCATATTTGAGCATTACTACGCGGTACAATAAACTCTGCACTCAACAACGACACAGGAACAAAGCAGACAAAGAAAGCTTTAGGCAGAGTCAGTCCAAATGATCAAAACAGTTGAAAGGCTGTTTTCAGGGACAGTGGGTTTTCCACACGGAGTATCAACACCTGCTGGAGGTGAGTCATTCTGCTTGACTGAGCTCTTTATCCAGGTGAGTATTCCACCATGTTATTTCCCCAGATATCATTAAACTCCACAGGCTAACATCAGTCAACACTATTTATTTTAACAAATCAGTGATCCTAATTCCTGGTAAAAACAGAAGTCCTCACTCCTGAACAATGAATTCCCCTGGAACCAAAAGTGATCATCAGAGGAAATGGGTAGACACATTTACAGTGGAACCAAACACACTTTGATGGAATCATGATATGAAAGTTGGATATCTTGCTTTTAAGTGTCTTCTCAAGTAGACCACCTTGAAAAACACTTGCTGGAGCAGCTGCTCAATGTGCTGATGGACCAAACGTAATGAACCACACGCAGAGACACAGGTACAGTCTGCAGGTGTGTCTATTAACATACAGGACTCTATTAAACAGATTATAATGATGTTTACCAAAAATCATGATCAGCTACTGCCCCCTGTTGTTTGAACGAGAGACTTACAAATGACATGTTTCTGCTTCAAAGCACAGACATTTGTTTATCTGTAATTTAAGAATAAATTCACAGTTTTAATGCAAAGCAGTGTAAAAATGAGATTTTTGAGTCAGACTTTGTTTCCTGCCCCTTCCATTTTTAACTTGAATATTTGCATGTTTTTATTTTATTAATTCCTGTTGAAGCTGAATGTTTTTATTTACTTAGTTGTGTGTTTCTGTTGGATCAGCTTCTGTCACAGTTGCCACACTTTAATGTAACACGCCCTCATCACTGCAAAGACTGCCTATTTCTCATCTCTTATCAGAAAAATCCGGCATAACCCCAGGTTTCTCTTTGGGACAGTTGCTAAACTAATCCAACCAAAAACAACTGAAGACTCCTCTCCCTTTACTGCACAAGACTTTTTAGATTTCTTTAATCATAAAATTGAAGATATCAGGGATAATATTTTGTTTTTGTCTTCCTTGGCTCCGGGTCCCATTCACTTGGATCCACTGACCTCTCGTCTCTCAGTCTTAGATCCTGTATCCCTCGATGAGCTGACAAAGGTGGTTTCTTTATGTAAAGCAACTACGTGCCTCCTGGATCCCTCCTCCTGTGGTTCTCCCTGAGGTTTCTCTTTTTTCCCGGCTGGGTTTTTTTTGGAGTTTTTCCTCA
The DNA here is from genome assembly GCA_024349245.1 of Neodontobutis hainanensis. Classification (NCBI taxonomy): domain Eukaryota; kingdom Metazoa; phylum Chordata; class Actinopteri; order Gobiiformes; family Odontobutidae; genus Neodontobutis; species Neodontobutis hainanensis. The sequence continues at coordinate 13,053,756 of JALDNG010000002.1, read as the reverse complement.
CCCTGATGGAGGGTCTAAGGACAGGGGATGTGGTCTAGTGCAGTCTGTTAAGCCCTTTGAGGCGGCTGTTGTTGTGATATTGGGCTATACAAAAATAAGTGTTTTGTCTTGTCTTGTCAACTGAGAAACAATAAGTTTAAAAAGATAGGCTATGTATTGATGGTTATAACGTTTTTTTTCTGTATTACTTTACATCAGCATGAGGGGGTTACTGTTCTGGAGCCTGAGCCTGATCATTGCCACAGACGGTTCAACACAAAACACATCCATATTAGATCATTCAAATAATGTTTGTATTTTTATTTTATATAATTACATGCAATATTTTACTAATAATTGTTCTTAAAATCAATCCAATTTGCTTTTACTCATTTGGGCAGATCTCCACATACGGTCTCTACGCTTTCTCCATCCTGAATCCTCTGCAAGGTCTGTAGAGAACAACCTTTCACAAACCTCTCCTTTTATTCAAATTAGATTGACAGATATCAGTGCAATACAAGCTTCTTTGTGTTTAAAATACATAAATACAGTAGAACTGATGCACTGTCTGTCAACTTTTAAATATTATAATGTCTATTTGCATAATTTGCCTAACATAATCTTTCTGCTCTTTGTTTTCAGGATTCTACATTTTCCTGTGGTGTGTGATGTCAGTGATAAAGATCGGCAAAGCAACAAAGATGAGCAGTGAAACACGGAGCACACACTGACGAACTGAAACCTTTTGTGATATTTTTTCAAAGGCATCATATGCAAAATTTTCAGGGGCTTGTTTGTGGTTCTTTTGAATTTTCTGTTGGCCCTCTACTGGACACAGTTGGGAGTTTTATTGAAATACACATATATTTCTTCTTCTTCCACTGTTTATTCTATTGGGGGTCACAGGGGACTGGAGCCTATCCCATCTTCTCAGTTTTTGATGAAAATGTTAAATTTGAATCCAAAACCTATGACCTCCAGGCAATACCACATTGACTTGTAAATGTGCTCATCATCTAAGCCTTAAAGCTCACATCACAGACTCAACATCAAGCTTGGCAGCAGTGAACTATTTGATTGACAACCAATTGTCAAATATACATTTTGTGCCCAGAGGGGTTGGTAGCCTATGTTGGTTTGTTGAGTGACATATCAAGTTTGACTAATCACTTTAGTTAAGACTTGAGTGAGCTACTTGGAAAGTAAGTGAATAAACAAAAGGGTGTGGCGTTTCCTTTCTAGTTAGATCTGCCTTTTGTCAATTTGGTTCTTATGAAAAAGTTCTGTTACATGTAAATTTGTTCACAATCATAAATGTGTCTGTCATTTTGTAATTTTGTTTTGACATTGGTAAAGTCCTCACCCCTGGACAATGAATTCCCCTGGAACTAAAAGTGATCATCAGAGGAAATGGGAACAGCACAATTTGATGACATACAAGCTGAATTATGATCTGACGGTCAAATATATTTATATTACCCAAGACTGACTTTTAAGTGTGTTTTTGTGTTCTAAGCAGCAGACCACCTCCTGGGCCGGCTAGGAAACATGCTAATGAACCACACACAGAGAGGCTCTAGGTGTTTACATTCTGGACTATTAAACAGGTTATAAGGCAAGGCAAGGGTTTTTTATTTATATAGCACAATTCATACACTGGGTAACTCAAAGTGCTTTATAATGATTATAGAATTTCAACAACCACCAGTCAGACTGCTTTGGAATATGATACTCCACTAATGCAAGCAATGGCAGGTGTTCATCAAATCTCATGATCAGCTACTGCCCCCTGTTGAACAAATGAGTGACAAATAATTCATTGATTCATTTGTTCAAGGACAGTTTACAATGTACATTAAGCCAAACCAGAGATGCTTGTACCAGACTAAAGCTTAACAGCTACGTCTGAACATGTCTTTAATGGTAGGGGAAACCTACACAGACACAGGGAGAACATGCAAACCCCACACAGAAAAGCCCTGCCCTGGATGGGACTCTGACCCAGGATCTTTGTGATGTGAGGCAGGAGTGTTAACAGCTCTGCCACTGTGCCACTTGAAATCACGTCTTTCTGCTTCAAAACAGATCAAAAATGAACTCACAGTTCTCGTCATGTAAATCAGTAAAGGGCTTGTTCCCTGCTGCTTCCATTTTTAACATAAATATTTGCATGTCCTTATGTATTTATTTCATGTTCAAGCTGCAGGTTTTTTTTACTTAGTTTGTTTTCTGTTGGATCAGTCTCTCTCACAGCTCTCACGATATGTAGCAATCAACAAAAAGAAAAATCAATGACTTCAAAAGGTAAGCTATTTAAAAAAAATGTTTTTATCTATACTGATACTATTATAGTACTATTATAGTATTGTTATTATACTATTCTAATAACTTTGTATTACCTTACATCAGCATGAGGTGGTTACTGTTCTGGACTCTGAGTCTGATCCATGCCACAGACGTTTCAACAGACGGTTCAACAGAGGATTCAACAGAGGATTCAACAGAATGTGGTAATGCAAACGATCCAATTGGTATGTTGTTTTTTTATTATTTACATGGAATATCTTAGGCTACTAAGAATTGTTTCAAAATCACTTTCATTTTTTGTTGTATGATTAGACTGTATGAAAAAGGTGACTGACATTTTAAAAGGAGGCTCTGTCAGTAAATCTTACTCAATAAGGTAAATATTGTTATAATATTCCACAACATACATGTCAAGTGCTTTGGGGTCATTTGAGTTTTGGGCTTTATTTTAGATTTAACTGAAACTGTTACTTTATAATATAACATGGCTTATATAAAAGTATGTTTTTATAACATTGTTATGTAACAAATGGTTGAAAGAATAAACCACTGTCTCCTTTTTTTTCTCAAGTCTTTTACAGTCAGTGGAAAACATTCTAGAAAATACAGATGTGTCAGTTTCCACGCCTTTGTCTGTCGGCCGCTTTGTTGCCCTCATTTATAGAACCTCAAGTTTTAAAGGCATAAACATTTACTCCAATGAGAGTAACGTAAGCTTATTTTTTAAAATCTAATCAGGCTTGCAAATTTAAATGGAAGGCTTGAATAACTTAATTTTTCTCTTGTCTCTGTGCCCTGCTTCAGGCATCAACAGAAATAGCTCCTAACCAAATAGTGCGTGTTCAGCTGCCAAAGGAGCTGCCTGTTAATTCTTCAAACAGACTAGTTTTCCTCATGGCCTCCCTGCCTCAGAACATCACAGTTAGTTCTTTGTTTGTACTTTTAACATTCAAATGTGTTTGATAATGAAACTAACCAGACTGTGGTGATGTTATATTTCAGACTATGTTAGAAAACTCTTCAGACTACCTGTACGAGAACAGACTGGTCGGCCTGAGTGTGCGGGAGAAGACCATTACAGGACTGAGAGAATCAGTCAACATCACCATGAATGTTACCATAAGGGTAACAGCATAAACATCATTTAATATTATTAAAATTTTATCAAACATTAATATTACAAAGAGTTAATGATGTATTATGTTGCAGGATACCCATCGTCCCAAGTGTGTGTTTTTGAATTACTCAACTCAAAGTAAATACTACCTCAAATTTAGCTCAGAAGTGTTGACAATGTTAATACATTAAATGATTTTATTTTACAAATGTAGCTAACGTAGTAACATTGTGTTTTTCTGTTTTATCAGGCTTTAGCACTGATGGCTGTGTGACCCACTGGAAACAAGGACAAAGTCACATCACCTGTTCCTGTGACCACCTCACCTATTTTGGCGTTCTGATGGTATATGCTTCAGAAACACTATAAATGTGTAGAAACATAGTCTGAAACTGCTGCTGTTTTCATCAAATATAGAACAGGCAAATAGGATTTACAAGAAATAAAAAAAAATATACTAATGAAAATCCACAATGTCCCTCAAATAAAGTGGAGCCTTTGTCCCTTTAATTCTTAATCTTTTTGATATTATCACTCGTTTACACTAAAGAAAACAGAAGTAAAGCAGTCAAAGTCATTTCAAACACACTTTTCATTTATTAAGTACATGTGAATAAATGTAATGTATTATTCTTACAGGTGTCAGCTCAGGTCTCATCAGCAGACACAACAAACCTGACATACATCACTCTGATTGGCTGCAGCATTTCCCTTTTTTCTCTCCTCATCACTGTCCTGCTCTTCATCATAAAAAGGTTGTTTGTTCTTATTCCAAACCTTTCTATTTCCATTTACTCTCACAGTGTTATCATCCAGTCCTTGATCACTTTTTACTCTCCTGTGTAACAGAAAGATCAGGTCAGATGTCTCCATGAAGATCCATGTTAATCTTGCCATTGCACTCATCTTCCTCAACGTACATTTCCTCCCGAGTCAGGTCGTAGCGTTCTGGCACTTCTCATGGCCGTCCCCTTGGCTGTGCTTTTACTTGGCTATTGCTCTCCACTTTTCTCTGCTGGCCTCCTTCAGCTGGATGGCTGTGGAAGGATTCCATCTTTACCTTCTTTTGGTCAAAGTTTTTAACATCTATGTCAGGAAATACCTGCTCAAACTCAGCTTGGTGGGATGGGGTGAGTCACACACTTGAATTATGTGTGGATGATGATTTCTACTTTGTTCATTAACAGTTTTATTCCTCTTCCTTCTCTTTAGGTGTTCCTGCAGTCACTGTGTCAATAGTTCTTGCCATAAACAGAAATGTTTACGGCTCTGTGGCAGTGGACTTATCTAACAGTACAGAAATGTAAGAGATAAAAACACTTACTGTAAATGTTGTCTATTTCAATTTAATCTGTAGAGCCATACTTTTCTGTAACTGTATCTGTTTAAAGTTAAAGAAGTCTTTTATAGTTAATCTCAAATGTTCTTTTGTTAATCTGTATTTTGTAGGTGCTATATTAACAATGAAACGGTGAAGCTGGTGACTACAGTGGGACTGTTTAGTTTGGTGTTTCTCTTCAACCTGATCATGTTAATGATGGCTGTCAGAAATATTTTAAGTCTGCGCAAAAGCAAACAGGTCAGAGCCAATTCACAGTTGTGCTGCTGGACAAATGTTCAAGATATTAAAGCTGTGTTTTCTCTTTGTTGCTCCTCAGTTTGGGCCTAATGACTGCAGTCGAGCTAAGAAGGACACCTGTACTTTCTTGGGAATCAGCGTTTTGCTCGGGACCTCCTGGGGTCTGATCTTCTTCTCGTTCGGGCAGATCTCCACATACGGCCTCTACGCTTTCTCCATCCTGAATCCTCTGCAAGGTCTGTAGAGGACGACCTTTCACAAACCTCCCTTTATTCAAATTAGATTGACAGATATCAGTGCAATACAAGCTTATTTGTGTTTAAAATACATAAATACAGTAGAACTAAACTTTAGAATAACAAGAAATCACACACTTGTTATGACCTTCTATAGTAAAAGAAGCCTAGAGTAAATAAACTGAACTGTGCTTGTAGCTGATAAACACAGCAGCTTTGTTCATGTCCTGTCTGTCAACATTTAATAATTCACATTTGCATAATTTGCATAATGTTTCCATTTTTCATCTGTTTTCAGGATTCTTCATTTTCCTGTTGTTTGTGATGTCAGCGATAAAGATCGGAAAAGCAACAAAGACGAGCAGTGAAACACTGAGCACACGCTGAAAAACTCAAACATACCACAATTTCTAGTATTTTCTTTAATTTTTACATTGGCATCATGAGAAAAAAATCCACAGGCTTGTTTTTAAAACTCTGCTAGACACAGTTGAAAGTTTTTATTGTTAGACACACATTTATTTTATCCAATGTTTATCCTGATGGGGGTCAGGGGGGACTGGAGCCTATCCCAGCTTTATCTGTTACATATTTCACACGTTATATTTTCTCGTTATATATATGATAATAAATTTGTTTACTTAGTGTCTGAGGCTTCCTACTGGTCTGTGTCTGTGTTCAGGTCTGTGTATTATTGTTCCAAACAGATATACCTGTAACTGTAACTTTGCAATGCACCACAAAGAGTTTTAATCATGTTTCACAGTTTGTGAGGCTCAATAAAGATAAACTGTATATTCTAGAAAGTATTGCTACGTAATGTACACACACCGTAAACTGCTGAAAGATAGTGTCAAGAAAAGAAGAGCTGCATTGTTCTTTTTTTTCTTTTGGAGCATTTATTAGAGTCAGTGTAGATAGACAAGACACTTTACTTGATAAATGTCTAGACAACAAATAAAGAAAATAGTTTATTAAAATATTTACCACAACAAGTAAATAAAAGTAAATAAAAATGAATTACATTTATGAATTAATACAACTCATTTCTCTTTTAGACAGTAATGTATGTATGTAAGTTGAAAGATGAATTACAATTAAAAATGTGAGAAGAGGAAAAGAACAATTGTATAAATGAAAATTTTAGGACAATACAATCAAAATATTGACATGAATTTTTCTGGAAAGTAATTTTGAGGTATTTTATTCGCCCGGTTGTGAGTGGAATAAACCATCCTTCATTAGGTACTAGCTGCTGGAGGGGCTGTGATGAACAAGTAGAAAACTGCACTCATATGATGCTTATGTGCCCAGTCCTGACACCATTTTGGAGATTATTAAATGTAAATGTAACACAAAGACCATTTTAACAAATTTACTAGAAACAATAACCAACCAGTTCTTCCCCGACCAACCTTTTGGTTTAAATGTGTATAAAGATATAGATGTTTTGTTAATGTGTAAGTATGTATTACTCATATGTATTAAAAATAAAGAAATACCTTAAAATTTGAACCATTTTTATCACCTTTGACATTCTTATAAATCTTGATGATTGAAATAACAGCATTTATTACAACATCCATCAAAACAGACATCGCCTTATAAAAATGTGTTTAAAGTGCATTTACTGAGATCATTTTGGCTGTGATTGTTCGTTGCCATGGAATTGAGTAAGTAAGTGTGTTTTTCAGTGAATTTTTAAGAGTCATCCATATCCATTGTATTTACACTGTGTGAGATGTGTTTGTGATGTTGGTGCTGGTAACTACAAGATTTGTACCAGACTTCTTATTTGAACTACTTTTTGACCTCCCCTTTGAATTAAAGTGACAAAAGATTTTGCTTTTGTAGCAGATGAATGTGAATTGTGAACTTTCTTAAAACCTTACAGTGCACATTGTTTTATTTTTTCCAGTGAGTTTGCCATGTGATGCATTTATTTCACTAAAAACACTTGTTTCATGTCATTTTGGCCAATATTTTGCACAGATGTACTCACTTATATTACTGATTTGTTGTTTAATGTGTACATTATCACAGGAACATTAAATCTCTTTCATTGCATACTCACGATGCAAGAAGAACTGTTTTATTTGTGCATTGTTTTATCACTAGCAACTCCAATAAGTTGATATTTTAAGAAAAGCATTTAACCTGCCCATGTGTGGATCCTGTTCCAATTACTTTCATTAAAAACTCCCAACATCTGGATCAGGAATGTCCTAAACCTGATTATACATTCTCTCGGTTTAGTAAAGAAGAAGCATCCACAGTCATTAGTTTTACTTAAACACTGGATTACCACCTAAATATGTTGTCATGTTTACCACTTAACTCAACACTCAGGTTTAGAACAAGTGAGCATCCATTAGAGCCATAAAGTGTAAAGCCATTAGTACATAAGAAAGAACCTTCCTCAGCCAGAACACACCCCAGAGTTATGTTAACACCCACCCAGAATGTGTTGCAACCTGACTGACAACCAGACCCCGCAGTCAAAGGATTTGGTAATCCAGGCTCACCTCTAATGACCGGACTGCCAAACAAAACAGCAACCCTAATCACCTTCCCAAAAGCTATTAAAGCAACCAATTCCCCCATTTGTGTTATCTCCTGAATTGTCTCTCAAAACAAACAAGTAGTGGACATACTTTGATTGTCCAGAAAATGTAAATAAAAATGGCCTGATAGTTCTGAGGAAAAAAAAGTGTTTAATTTAGTCTGACAGCTACTTTTCATCGTTATCTCAATGCTTTGTGTTACTTTATTTAATAAGGTGTCCTGAAGTGACCCTTGAGTGTCAGACTCTGAGGCTCTGACTTTTAGACTTTAGGTGTGTTTATAATCAACTGTCCTCTGATGTTAGCGCTTTTGAACCATAAGAGGACAAAAGACACAGATAACATAGGCTAGACACGCATCATCCATTTACTTCAAACAGTATAAATTTAAGGACTTAAAAACCCAGAAAAGACCCTGTGCAAAGTTTGATCTAGACTTCCCATACTTTGTGGTTGTAAAAGGAATACTAACAGCTTGCCTCATTACAGGTAAGTTGTCAGACTATGTCACAACAACCTATATATTGTTGTGTTGTTACAGAAAGAATTCGTCTAGATCTGATATAGCAACATCTAAAGTCAGTCAGGGCTGATGCTTAGGCTGGGATGGGCTTGTACTGAAAAGGGGATGAGATAAGAAGACAGTTAAAAATTTACTTTCAGAGATCACATTCCTGTTACAAGACTGATACTGACCGGCCATGTTGTGATTCAAACCGATTTCTTGTGTTTTGGACTTCTCTTACCTCTGCGTTAAAAGTGCTGTCATCCTCGGTTGCGCGCACCGCGAGAGCGCACAGCCAAAGCACGAGGAGTGTCCGTCTCCAGAGCAACCAGAGGCAACTGTCTCGTGAGCCGGGGGCCATCGCAGAGGCGCTGCTTTTCGTCGTTGACTGATTCCCTTTGCTGTTGTCGCCCACTTCTGTAATAGTTACCCTGATACTGCTGCCCTTAAACCACCACAGTAAAGTGTACCCTGTCAAAATGCAGTCTTTAGAGGGAAGCTTTCTTGCTGAAATTAGGCTCCAGTCCAGATTTGCAGTTGGGACCTCATAAAAATGTGATCCTCCATGAATGTAGATGAGGTACTTTGGCAAAAAAAATAAATAAAAAATGACAAGTTTCCTCCACCGCTGAGAAAGTGTCCCTAAGTAGCCAGATGTGCAAAAGTCCAGCTAGTATTATCTCGTAAGAGTGCACCTGTTTCCAAATGAACATAAAAGCCTTTGCCTAATTAGCAACCATGAAATTGCACCTGACAAATAACGCATCCCATCTCGCCAATAGCAATGGCAAAGGTTATTCTTCCATTAAAACGCGTGAGCAAATCATTAACAGCGGTCATATTCATAAATAAATATCTTCTTCTGGAGATTACGCAGACTGGTATTGTAGCTACCAAAGTACCCTGAGATTAAAAGTTGATAAAAACAGCTAAAAGATGGGGACAAAGTTCACCGCACTTGGACGACTCCTTCAGCAGTGTCCAGTAAGTAGGCAGTGTGTAAGCGCGGCTGGTCACGCTCCAAACCTCTCTTGTATTTAAAAAAATATAAATGTGACGGATTCTTTCTCCTATAAATCCAGTTTTCCGAGACGAGGCAGCCTCCAACTCAGCAGCAATCAGCCTCGTTATGTCCTAGAAGGTCTGCATGTTGTCTCTTTGGAGTACAACACTTAGTGGTCGGCTCCTCGCTATGTCTCTGAGCCTAACGTGGGCATGCATTTATGTCAAGTAGCCATGCGCCACGGGAAGTAGACAAGTGGGGCTACATTTCAAAATAAAATGTAAAATGCATTCAATAATTTAAGTAGAAGTGGGCTGAAAAGTAGGGTAACTTTTAAAACCCGAAAGCAAAGTATTCAAGTGCAGCATGTAGTTATTAGGGGCCAAGCACCGAAGGTGCGTAGCCCCTATTGTATTCGTTAGATTTCTTATTATTAGGGGCCAAGCACCGAAGGTGCGTAGCCCCTATTGTATTCGTTAGATTTCTTATTATTATTATTATTATTATTCCGCATGGGAGTCTATGGTAGGCCATAGAACCGTATGCTAAAAAGTTGTGAAATTTGGTACACTAAAAGTGGACAGTGTGAGCTGTCATCCTAACAAATCTGAAGTGTCTACCTTAATCCCTCTAGCGCCACCAACTGTCCAAAGTCGGACTTATGTTTATGTTAATAACTTTTGAACCGTAAGGCCTAGAATTAAAATTCTTTTTTCCTCTGATTCCTTAGCTCATGACGATTCGATTGCACCCTATGACGTCATTTTCCGCCATGATAGTTTTTCCGCCATTTTGAATTTTCTAAAAAATGTACTTTTGCGAACTCCTCCTAGGCCGTTTGTCCGATTATCACGAAAATTGAACCAGATCATCTTCCGGCTATGCTGACAAAAAGTTATTAAAAGAAAGTTGATTCGTCAAACTGTTTTCGAATACCGCGCAAATAAAATTGACTTAATGTGCATAAAAATGAAAGTCAGGCTATATCTCTGCAATGCTTTAACATATTCTCACCAAACTTAGTACATGTTATTGCAACTAAGATTTGAGGATGCCTGCAGAGTTTTGGCGCAGCGCCTCCTAGTGGTCAGGAGATATGAAAAAGTCAATTATTTGCTTATATCTTCTGAACGCTTTTGCCAAAAATCATAAAACTGGTCTCTTTAGATTCAGTGCGTCATGCCGAGTCCTGCGATACCAAATTTTCCCATATCGGCCATTTTGAGCGTCGGCCATTATGAATATTGTCAAAAAGTGCTATATTTTTTAACGCATTGCCGCATCATTATGAAACTTGGTATGTGTCTTCGGGACCAAGCCCTGAAGGTACTCAAAAGTTTTGGGGCAGCGCCACCTTGTGGTCAAAAGTTATAACCCAAATCAATAAATATGCTAATAACTTTTATTACGTTAACCTATTGTAAAACAAATGGTCTTAATGTGTTCACTGGATCAAGCCGAGAGCACAGATAACAAATATGTCCTATTCGGACAAACGTCCTGTTTGCCATGTTGTTTTTCCAAAAACCTACTTTTTCAAACTCCTCCCACACCGTTTGTCCGATTTTCACCAAAATTGAACCAGATCTTCTTCAGACTATGATGACAAAAAGTTATTAAAAGAAAGTTGATTCGTCAAACCGTTTTCGAATACTGCGCAAATGAAATCAACTTAGTGCGCACAAAAATAAAAGTCAGGCTATATCTCTGCAATGCTTTAATATTTTCTAACCAAACTTAGTACGTGTTATGTCAACCATGACTTGAGTCTGCCTGCTGAGTTTGAGGACCTTAGTTGTTTGACACATCAGTTTGGTTACAGCGCTCAAAGTGCTAAAGACCATATTGATGATTTTTCAGCCATTTAGACTGAAGTCTTATTGAAATGTCTTTAACTGCTTACTGCCATTGGTCTGATGCTGCCAGCCATCAACACATTGAGTCTGCCTGCAGAGTTTGAGCACTCTAGTTGTTTCACACATCAGTTTTGTTACTGCGCTGCCTCTAGGTCGACCGTGATAAACCATTCAATCAAAGTGCTAAAGACCATATTGATGATTTTTCAGCCATTTAGACTGAAGTCTTATTGAAATTTCTTCATATGCTTACTGCCGTTGGTCTGATGCTGCCGGCTATGTCGGCATGAGATTGAATGCCGGCCTAGTGCTTGGCCCCGTCATGGCTGCTTGCAGCTATATTTATTATTATTATTATTCCGCATGGGAGTCTATGGTAGGCCATAGAACCGTATGCTAAAAAGTTGTGAAATTTGGTACACTAAAAGTGAACAGTGTGAGCTGTCATCCTAACAAATCTGAAGTGTCTACCTTAATCCCTCTAGCGCCACCAACTGTCCAAAGTCGGACTTATGTTTATGTTAATAACTTTTGAACCGTAAGGCCTAGAATTAAAATTCTTTTTTCCTCTGATTCCTTAGCTCATGACGATTCGATTGCACCCTATGACGTCATTTTCCGCCATGATAGTTTTTCCGCCATTTTGAATTTTCTAAAAAATGTACTTTTGCGAACTCCTCCTAGGCCGTTTGTCCGATTATCACGAAAATTGAACCAGATCATCTTGCGGCTATGCTGACAAAAAGTTATTAAAAGAAAGTTGATTCGTCAAACTGTTTTCGAATACCGCGCAAATAAAATTGACTTAATGTGCATAAAAATGAAAGTCAGGCTATATCTCTGCAATGCTTTAACATATTCTCACCAAACTTAGTACATGTTATTGCAACTAAGATTTGAGGATGCCTGCAGAGTTTTGGCGCAGCGCCTCCTAGTGGTCAGGAGATATGAAAAAGTCAATTATTTGCTTATATCTTCTGAACGCTTTTGCCAAAAATCATAAAACTGGTCTCTTTAGATTCAGTGCGTCATGCCGAGTCCTGCGATACCAAATTTTCCCATATCGGCCATTTTGAGCGTCGGCCATTATGAATATTGTCAAAAAGTGCTATATTTTTAACGCATTGCCGCATCATTATGAAACTTGGTATGTGTCTTCGGGACCAAGCCCTGAAGGTACTCAAAAGTTTTGGGGCAGCGCCACCTTGTGGTCAAAAGTTATAACCCAAATCAATAAATATGCTAATAACTTTTATTACGTTAACCTATTGTAAAACAAATGGTCTTAATGTGTTCACTGGATCAAGCCGAGAGCACAGATAACAAATATGTCCTATTCGGACAAAGCGTCCTGTTTGCCATGTTGTTTTTCAAAAACCTACTTTTTCAAACTCCTCCCACACCGTTTGTCCGATTTTCACCAAAATTGAACCAGATCTTCTTCAGACTATGATGACAAAGAGTTATGAGAAAAGAAAGTTGATTAGTCAAACCGTTTTGCGAATACCGTGCAAATGAAATCAACTTAGTGCGCTCAAAAATAAAAGTCAGGCTATATCTCTGCAATGCTTTAATATTTTCTAACCAAACTTAGTAATTGTTATGTCAACCATGACTTGAGTCTGCCTGCTGAGTTTGAGGACCTTAGTTGTTTGACACATCAGTTTGGTTACAGCGCTCAAAGTGCTAAAGACCATATTGATGATTTTTCAGCCATTTAGACTGAAGTCTTATTGAAATGTCTTTAACTGCTTACTGCCATTGGTCTGATGCTGCCAGCCATCAACACATTGAGTCTGCCTGCAGAGTTTGAGCACTCTAGTTGTTTCACACATCAGTTTTGTTACTGCGCTGCCTCTAGGTCGACCGTGATAAACCATTCAATCAAAGTGCTAAAGACCATATTGATGATTTTTCAGCCATTTAGACTGAAGTCTTATTGAAATTTCTTCATATGCTTACTGCCGTTGGTCTGATGCTGCCGGCTATGTCGGCATGAGATTGAATGCCGGCCTAGTGCTTGGCCCCGTCATGGCTGCTTGCAGCTATATTTATTATTATTATTATTCCGCATGGGAGTCTATGGTAGGCCATAGAACCGTATGCTAAAAAGTTGTGAAATTTGGTACACTAAAAGTGAACAGTGTGAGCTGTCATCCTAACAAATCTGAAGTGTCTACCTTAATCCCTCTAGCGCCACCAACTGTCCAAAGTCGGACTTATGTTTATGTTAATAACTTTTGAACCGTAAGGCCTAGAATTAAAATTCTTTTTTCCTCTGATTCCTTAGCTCATGACGATTCGATTGCACCCTATGACGTCATTTTCCGCCATGATAGTTTTTCCGCCATTTTGAATTTTCTAAAAAATGTACTTTTGCGAACTCCTCCTAGGCCGTTTGTCCGATTATCACGAAAATTGAACCAGATCATCTTGCGGCTATGCTGACAAAAAGTTATTAAAAGAAAGTTGATTCGTCAAACTGTTTTCGAATACCGCGCAAATAAAATTGACTTAATGTGCATAAAAATGAAAGTCAGGCTATATCTCTGCAATGCTTTAACATATTCTCACCAAACTTAGTACATGTTATTGCAACTAAGATTTGAGGATGCCTGCAGAGTTTTGGCGCAGCGCCTCCTAGTGGTCAGGAGATATGAAAAAGTCAATTATTTGCTTATATCTTCTGAACGCTTTTGCCAAAAATCATAAAACTGGTCTCTTTAGATTCAGTGCGTCATGCCGAGTCCTGCGATACCAAATTTTCCCATATCGGCCATTTTGAGCATATTGTCAAAAAGTGCTATATTTTTAACGCATTGCCGCATCATTATGAAACTTGGTATGTGTCTTCGGGACCAAGCCCTGAAGGTACTCAAAAGTTTTGGGGCAGCGCCACTTGTGGTCAAAAGTTATAACCCAAATCAATAAATATGCTAATAACTTTTATTACGTTAACCTATTGTAAAACAAATGGTCTTAATGTGTTCACTGGATCAAGCCGAGAGCACAGATAACAAATATGTCCTATTCGGACAAACGTCCTGTTTGCCATGTTGTTTTTCCAAAAACCTACTTTTTCAAACTCCTCCCACACCGTTTGTCCGATTTTCACCAAAATTGAACCAGATCTTCTTCAGACTATGATGACAAAAAGTTATTAAAAGAAAGTTGATTCGTCAAACCGTTTTCGAATACTGCGCAAATGAAATCAACTTAGTGCGCACAAAAATAAAAGTCAGGCTATATCTCTGCAATGCTTTAATATTTTCTAACCAAACTTAGTACGTGTTATGTCAACCATGACTTGAGTCTGCCTGCTGAGTTTGAGGACCTTAGTTGTTTGACACATCAGTTTGGTTACAGCGCTGCCTCTAGGTCGACCGTGATAAACCATTCAATCAAAGTGCTAAAGACCATATTGATGATTTTTCAGCCATTTAGACTGAAGTCTTATTGAAATGTCTTTAACTGCTTACTGCCATTGGTCTGATGCTGCCAGCCATCAACACATTGAGTCTGCCTGCTGAGTTTGAGGACCTTAGTTGTTTCACACATCAGTTTTGTTACTGCGCTGCCTCTAGGTCGACCGTGATAAACCATTCAATCAAAGTGCTAAAGACCATATTGATGATTTTTCAGCCATTTAGACTGAAGTCTTATTGAAATTTCTTCATATGCTTACTGCCGTTGGTCTGATGCTGCGGCTATGTCGGCATGAGATTGAATGATGGCTGCTTGCAGCTATATTTATTATTATTCCGCATGGGAGTCTATGGTAGGCCATAGAACCGTATGCTAAAAAGTTGTGAAATTTGGTACACTAAAAGTGGACAGTGTGACCTGTCATCCTGACAAATCTGAAGTGTCTACCTTAATCCTCTAGCGCCACCAACTGTCCAAAGCCGGACTTATGTTTATGTTAATAACTTTTGAACCGTAAGGCCTAGAATTAAAATTCTTTTTTCCTCTGATTCCTTAGCTCATGACGATTCGATTGCACCCTATGACGTCATTTTCCGCCATGATAGTTTTTCCGCCATTTTGAATTTTCTAAAAAATGTACTTTTGCAAACTCCTCCTAGGCCGTTTGTCCGATTATCTCGAAAATTGAACCAGATCATCTTCCGGCTATGCTGACAAAAAGTTATTAAAAGAAAGTTGATTCGTTAAACCGTTTTTGAATACCGCGCAAATAAAATTGACTTAATGCGCATAAAAATGAAAGTCAGGCTATATCTCTGCAATGCTTTAACATATTCCAACCAAACTTAGTACATGTTATTGCAACTAAGATTTGAGGATGCCTGCAGAGTTTTGGCGCAGCGCCTCCTAGTGGTCAGGAGATATGAAAAAGTGAATTATTTGCTTATATCTTCTGAACGCTTTTGCCAAAAATCATAAAACTGGTCTCTTTAGATTCAGTGCGTCATGCCGAGTCCTGCGATACCAAATTTTCCCATATCGGCCATTTTGAGCGTCGGCCATTATGAATATTGTCAAAAAGTGCTATATTTTTTGAACGCATTGCTGCATCATTATGAAACTTGGTATGTGTCTTCGGGACCAAGCCCTGAAGGTACTCAAAAGTTTTGGGAGCGCCACCTTGTGGTCAAAAGTTATAACCCAAATCAATAAATATGCTAATAACTTTTATTACGTTAACCTATTGTAAAACAAATGGTCTTAATGTGTTCACTGGATCAAGCCGAGAGCACAGATACCAAATATGTCCTATTCGGACAAAGCGTCCTGTTTGCCATGTTGTCTTTCTTTAAAACCCTACTTTTTCGAACTCCTCCCACACCGTTTGTCCGATTTTCACCAAAATTGAACCAGATCTTCTTCAGACTATGATGACAAAAAGTTATTAAAAGAAAGTTGATTCGTCAAACCGTTGTCGAATACTGCGCAAATGAAATCAACTTAGTGCGCACAAAAATAAAAGTCAGGCTATATCTCTGCAATGCTTTAATATTTTCTAACCAAACTTAGTATGTGTTATGTCAACCATGACTTGAGTCTGCCTGCTGAGTTTGAGGACCTTAGTTGTTTCACACATCAGTGTGGTTACTGCGCTGCCTCTGGATTGGACGTGATAAACCATTCAATCAAAGTGCTAAAGATCGTATTGATGATTTTTCAGCCATTTAGACTGAAGTCTTATTGAAATGTCTTTAACTGCGCACTGCCGTTGGTCTGATGCTGCCGGCCATCAACACATTGAGTCTGCCTGCAGAGTTTGAGCACTCTAGTTGTTTCACACATCAGTTTGGTTACTGCGCTGCCTCTAGGTCGACCGTGATAAACCATTCAATCAAAGTGCTAAAGACCGTATTGATGATTTTTCAGCCATTTAGACTGAAGTCTTATTGAAATTTCTTCATATGCTTACTGCCGTTGGTCTGATGCTGCCGGCTATGTCGGCATGAGATTGAATGCCGGCCTTGTGCTTGGCCCCGTCATTGCTGCTTGCAGCTATATTTTATTAGAAGTATCTTATTCTGAAGGTCATTTCCGGTTAGGCCTGCCCTCTGTGAAACTGATTTATTGTCCACTAAAGCCCTTATCAACCGGACGGATGAAGGGTGAAGTGGGGAGGGAGGGAAAGTGGTCATTTTGTCACAGCTAAGCGCGCGCGCACCCACACCAGCCTGAGACTGAATAATATAACATAATAACGACATAGTAACCACCAATATGTGAATATAAACTTATTAACCAGTGTACCACTTAGAGTTTGTAGACCTAACTACAGTAGGCCTGTGCAAATGAAGAGTAGGTGTTCAGTTACCCTATTGCCTGTTACCTATATTAATTCATTCCAAGAATAGACCATGATGCTTTCTGGTGAAACTATCCATCTAAAATCCTCTCTATAAATATTGATTCTGTGTGGTTGCCCTTTTAAAAGGTTAAGTAAGAAAACTCTGTAAAAGTCTGAAAAAAACTTCCAAGAGCTTTAAGTGTAATGAGAAGTTTAAAACAAAACCCAGTAAAGTGGTCAGAATTTGAGAAAGATATCACAAACTTTGACAAATGTACAGTGTGTTCTATTAAAACACGCAGCAGAGCTCTCTAGACCATACATGAACACATTTACTGTTTATTATTTGCTCTTGTATTAAATCCATTAGATATTTGTGTAAGTATTTTGTGAGAGACAAAGTCTTCCTGAATCCACTGATACAATTATTTTGATGTAAATGTTGTAGAGAAAAATGTAATTTAAAGCAGAATTTAACTCTGTGATTTTATGCATAACTTCTGGAGAAAATGTCAGGAAGAATGTCACAGATGACAACATAGCTATAACTTGGAAAAAAGTCGTGTTCGTTGTTTCTGTAAAACGTACAGTTATGAAAAAAAAAACAGAACTCATATTTGAGCATTACTACGCGGTACAATAAACTCTGCACTCAACAACGACACAGGAACAAAGCAGACAAAGAAAGCTTTAGGCAGAGTCAGTCCAAATGATCAAAACAGTTGAAAGGCTGTTTTCAGGGACAGTGGGTTTTCCACACGGAGTATCCACGCCTGCTGGAGGTGAGTCATTCTGCTTGACTGAGCTCTTTATCCAGGTGAGTATTCCACCATGTTATTTCCCCAGATATCATTAAACTCCACAGGCTAACATCAGTCAACACTATTTATTTTAACAAATCAGTGATCCTAATTCCTGGTAAAAACAGAAGTCCTCACTCCTGAACAATGAATTCCCCTGGAACCAAAAGTGATCATCTGAGGAAATGGGTAGACACATTTACAGTGGAACCAAACACACTTTGATGGAATCATGATATGAAAGTTGGATATCTTGCTTTTAAGTGTCTTCTCAAGTAGACCACCTTGAAAAACACTTGCTGGAGCAGCTGCTCAATGTGCTGATGGACCAAACGTAATGAACCACACGCAGAGACACAGGTACAGTCTGCAGGTGTGTCTATTAACATACAGGACTCTATTAAACAGATTATAATGATGTTTACCAAAAATCATGATCAGCTACTGCCCCCTGTTGCTTGAACGAGAGACTTACAAATGACATGTTTCTGCTTCAAAGCACAGACATTTGTTTATCTGTAATTTAAGAATAAATTCACAGTTTTAATGCAAAGCAGTGTAAAAATGAGATTTTTGAGTCAGACTTTGTTTCCTGCCCCTTCCATTTTTAACTTGAATATTTGCATGTTTTTATTTTATTAATTCCTGTTGAAGCTGAATGTTTTTATTTACTTAGTTGTGTGTTTCTGTTGGATCAGCTTCTGTCACAGTTGCCACACTTTAATGTAACACGCCCTCATCACTGCAAAGACTGCCTATTTCTCATCTCTAATCAGAGAAAACCGGCATAACCCCAGGTTTCTCTTTGGGACAGTTGCTAAACTAATCCAACCAAAAACAACTGAAGACTCCTCTCCCTTTACTGCACAAGACTTTTTAGATTTCTTTAATCATAAAATTGAAGATATCAGGGATAATATTTTGTTTTTGTCTTGGCTCCGGGTCCCATTCACTTGGATCCACTGACCTCTCGTCTCTCAGTCTTAGATCCTGTATCCCTCGATGAGCTGACAAAGGTGGTTTCTTTATGTAAAGCAACTACGTGCCTCCTGGATCCCTCCTCCTGTGGTTCTCCCTGAGGTTTCTCTTTTTTCCCGGCTGGGTTTTTTTTGGAGTTTTTCCTCACCCTGATGGAGGGTCTAAGGACAGGGGATGTGGTCTAGTGCAGTCTGTTAAGCCCTTTGAGGCGGCTGTTGTTGTGATATTGGGCTATACAAAAATAAATGTCTTGTCTTGTCTTGTCAACTGAGAAACAATAAGTTTAAAAAGATAGGCTATGTATTGATGGTTATAACGTTTTTTTCTGTATTACTTTACATCAGCATGAGGGGGTTACTGTTCTGGAGCCTGAGCCTGATCATTGCCACAGACGGTTCAACACAAAACACATCCATATTAGATCATTCAAATAATGTTTGTATTTTTATTTTATATAATTACATGCAATATTTTACTAATAATTGTTCTTAAAATCAATCCAATTTGCTTTTACTCATTTGGGCAGATCTCCACATATGGCCTTTCACAAACCTCTCCTTTTATTCAAATTACATTGACAGATATCAGTGCAATACAAGCTTCTTTGTGTTTAAAATACATAAATACAGTAGAACTAATGCACTGTCTGTCAACTTTTAAATATTATAATATCTATTTGCATAATTTGCCTAACATAATCTTTCTGCTCCTTGTTTTCAGGATTCTACATTTTCCTGTGGTGTGTGATGTCAGTGATAAAGATCGGCAAAGCAACAAAGATGAGCAGTGAAACACGGAGCACACACTGACGAACTGAAACCTTTTGTGATATTTTTTCAAAGGCATCATATGCAAAATTTTCAGGGGCTTGTTTGTGGTTCTTTTGAATTTTCTGTTGGCCCTCTACTGGACACAGTTGGGAGTTTTATTGAAATACACATATATTTCTTCTTCTTCCACTGTTTATTCTATTGGGGGTCACAGGGGACTGGAGCCTATCCCATCTTCTAAGTTTTTGATGAAAATGTTAAATTTGAATCCAAAACCTATGACCTCAGGCAATACCACATTGACTTGTAAATGTGCTCATCATCTAAGCCTTAAAGCTCACATCACAGACTCAACATCAAGCTTGGCAGCAGTGAACTATTTGATTGACAACCAATTGTCAAATATACATTTTGTGCCCAGAGGGTTGGTAGCCTATGTTGGTTTGTTGAGTGACATATCAAGTTTGACTAATCACTTTAGTTAAGACTTGAGTGAGCTACTTGGAAAGTAAGTGAATAAACAAAAGGGTGTGGCGTTTCCTTTCTAGTTAGATCTGCCTTTTGTCAATTTGGTTCTTATGAAAAGTTCTGTTACATGTAAATTTGTTCACAATCATAAATGTGTCTGTCATTTTGTAATTTTGTTTTGACATTGGTAAAGTCCTCACCCCTGGACAATGAATTCCCCTGGAACCAAAAGTGATCATCAGAGGAAATGGGAACAGCACACTTTGATGACATACAAGCTGAATTATGATCTGACGGTCAAATATATTACCCAAGACTGACTTTTAAGTGTGTTTTTGTGTTCTAAGCAGCAGACCACCTTGGGCCGGCTGGTAAACATGCTAATGAACCACACACAGAGAGGCTCTAGGTGTTTACATTCTAGAATATTAAACAGGTTATAAGGCAAGGCAAGGCAATTTTATTTATATAGCACAATTCATACACTGGGTAACTCAAAGTGCT
Organism: Neodontobutis hainanensis; assembly: GCA_024349245.1. Classification (NCBI taxonomy): domain Eukaryota; kingdom Metazoa; phylum Chordata; class Actinopteri; order Gobiiformes; family Odontobutidae; genus Neodontobutis; species Neodontobutis hainanensis. The sequence goes on along the minus strand of JALDNG010000002.1, from coordinate 13,033,320 downwards.
TTATAATGATTATATAATTTCAACCACCAGTCAGACTGCTTTGGAATATGATACTCCACTAATGCAAGCAATGGCAGGTGTTCATCAAATTTCATGATCAGCTACTGCCCCCTGTTGAACAAATGAGTGACAAATAATTAATTGATTCATTTGTTCAAGGACAGTTTACAATGTACATTAAGCCAAACCAGAGATGCTTGTACCAGAGTAAAGCTTAACAGCTACGTCTGAACATGTCTTTAATGGTAGGGGAAACCTACACAGACACAGGGAGAACATGCAAACCCCACACAGAAAAGCCCTGCCCTGGATGGGACTCTGACCCAGGATTTTTGTTCTGTGAGGCAGGAGTGTTAACAGCTCTGCCACTGTGCCGCTTGAAATCACGTCTTTCTGCTTCAAAACAGATCAAAAATGAACTCACAGTTCTCGTCATGTAAATCAGTAAAGGGCTTGTTCCCTGCTGCTTCCATTTTTAACATAAATATTTGCATGTCCTTATGTATTTATTTCATGTTCAAGCTGCAGGTTTTTTTTACTTAGTTTGTTTTCTGTTGGATCAGTCTCTCTTACAGCTGTCATACGATATGTAGCAATCAACAAAAAAAGAAAAAATCAATGACTTCAAAAAGGTAAGCTATTTTCTTATTTTTTTATCTATATTGATACTATTATAGTACTATTATAGTATTGTTATTATACTATTCTAATAACTTTGTATTACCTTACATCAGCATGAGGTGGTTACTGTTCTGGAGTCTGAGTCTGATCCATGCCACAGACGTTTCAACAGACGGTTCAACAGACGGTTCAACAATATGTGGAAGTTCAAACGATCCAATTGGTATGTTGTTTTTTTATTATTTACATGGAATATCTTACTATTAATTGTTTCAAAATCACTTTAATTTTTTGTTGTTTGATTAGGCAGTGCCAATGACTGTATGAAAAAGGTGACTGACATTTTAGAAGGAGGCTCTGTCAGTAAATCTTACTCAATAAGGTAAATATTCTTATAATATTCCACAACATGTCAAGTGCTTTGGGGTCATTTGAGTCTTGGGCTTTATTTTAGATTTAACTGAAACTGTTACTTTATAATATAACATGGCTTATATAAAAGTATGTTTTTATAACATTGTTATGTAACAAATGGTTGAAAGAATAAACCACTGTCTCCTTTTTTTGCCCAAGTCTTTTACAGTCAGTGGAGAACACTCTAGAAAATACAGATGTGCTTGCTTCCACGCCTTTGTCTGTCGGTCGCTTTGTTGCCCTCATTTATAGAACCTCAAGTTTTAAAGGCATAAACATTTATTCCAATGAGAGTAACGTAAGCTTATTTTATTAAACATGATCAGGCTTTCAATTTTAAATGGCAGGCTTGAATAACTTAATTTTTCTCTTGTCTCTGTGTCCTGCTTCAGGCATCAACAGAAATTGTTCCTAGCCAAAAAGTTAGTGCTCAGCTGCCAAAGGAGCTGTCTGTTAATTCTAAAATCAGACTAGTTTTCCTCATGGCCTCCCTGCCTCAGAACGTCACAGTTAGTTATTATTTTAGACTTTTAACATTAAATGTGTTTGATACATGACACTAACCAGATTGTGGTGATGTTATATTTCAGACTATGTTAACAGGCTCTTCAGACTACCTGTACGAGAACAGACTGGTCGGCCTGAGTGTTCGGGGGAAGAACATTAGAGGACTGAGAGAATCAGTCAACATCACCATGAATGTTACCATAAGTGTAACAGCAAAAACATCATTTAATATTATACAAATTTTATCAAACATCAATATTACAAAGAGTTAATGATGTATTATGTTGCAGGATACCCATTGTCCCAAGTGTGTGTTTTTGAAAAACTTAACCCAGAGTAAATAATTCCTAAAATTATCTTGAAAAAAAGATGCCAATGTTATTAAATAATTGTATTTTGATTTAATATTTTTATTCAAATGTAGGTAAGCTGATTTTTTTCTGTTTTATCAGACTTTAGCACTGATGGCTGTGTGACCCTCTGGAAGCCAGGACAAAGTCACATCACCTGTTCCTGTGACCACCTCACCTACTTTGGCGTTCTGATGGTATGTGCTTCAGAAACACTGTAAATGTGTAGAAACATAGTCTGAAACTGCTGCTGTTTTCATCAAATATAGAGTGGAAACAGAAAAATATGATTTACAAGAAATAAAAAATTTAAAAAATAAATTAATAATGGAAATCCCTTTAAATCCACAATGTCCCTCAAATAAAGTGGAGCCTTAGTCCCTTTAATTCTTCATCTTCTTAACATTATCACTCAGAAACACCAAAGAAAACAGAAGTAAAGCAGTCAAAGTAATTTCAAACACACTTTTTCATTTATTAAATACATGTGAATAAATGTAATGTATTATTCTTACAGGTGTCAGCTCAGGTCTCATCAGTAGACACAACAAACCTGACATACATCACTCTGATTGGCTGCAGCATTTCCCTTGTTTCTCTCCTCATTGCTGTCCTGCTCTTCATCATAAACAGGTTGTTTGTTCTTGTTCCAAACCTTTCTATTTCCATTTACTCTCACAGTGTTATCATCCAGTCCTTGATCACTTTTTACTCTCCTGTGTAACAGAAATATCAGATCAGATGTCTCCATGAAGATCCATGTTAATCTTGCCATCGCACTCATCTTCCTCAACGTACATTTCCTCCCGAGTCAGGTCGTAGCGTTCTGGCACTTCTCAGGGCCGTCCCCTTGGCTGTGCTTTTACTTGGCTATTGCTCTCCACTTTTCTCTGCTGGCCTCCTTCAGCTGGATGGCTGTGGAAGGATTCCATCTTTATCTTCTTTTGGTCAAAGTCTTTAACATCTATGTCAGGAAATACCTGCTCAAACTCAGCTTGGTGGGATGGGGTGAGTCGCACACTTGAATTATGTGTGGATAATGATCTGTTCTTTGTTCATTAACAGTTTTATTCCTCTTCCTTCTCTTTAGGTGTTCCTGCAGTCACTGTGTCAATAGTTGTTGCCATAAACAGAAATGTGTACGGCTCTGTGGCAGTGGACTCATCTAACACTACACAAATGTAAGAGATAAAAACACTTACTGTAAATGTTGTCTATTTCAATTTAATCTGTAGAGCCATACTTTTCTGTAACTGTATCTGTTTAAAGTAAAGAGTCTTTTATAGTTTGTCAAATCTTAAATGTCAGATTGATTTTTTTTGTTAATCTGTATTTTGTAGGTGCTATATCAACAATGAAAGGGTGAAGCTGGTGACTACAGTGGGACTGTTTAGTTTGGTGTTTCTCTTCAACCTGATCATGTTAATGATGGCTGTCAGAAATATTTTAAGTCTGCGCAAAAGCAAACAGGTCAGAGCCAATTCACAGTTGTGCTGCTGGACAAATGTTCAAGATATTAAAGCTGTGTTTTCTCTTTGTTGCTCCTCAGTTTGGGCCTAATGACTGCAGTCGAGCTAAGAAGGACATCTGTACTTTCTTTGGAGTCAGCATTTTGCTCGGGACCTCCTGGGGTCTGATCTTCTTCTCGTTCGGGCAGATCTCCACATACGGCCTCTACGCTTTCTCCATCCTGAATCCTCTGCAAGGTCTGTAGAGGACGACCTTTCACAAACCTCCCTTTATTCAAATTAGATTGATATATAACAGTGCAATTCAAGCCTCTTTGTGTTTAAAATACATAAATACAGTAGAACTAAACTTTAGAATAACAAGAAATCAGACACTTGTAATGACCTTCTATAGTAAAAGAAGCCTAGAGTAAATAAACTGAACTGTGCTTGTAGCTGATAAACACACAGCAGCTTTGTTCATGTCCTGTCTGTCAACATTTAATAATTCACATTTGCATAATTTGCATAATGTTTCCATTTTTCATCTGTTTTCAGGATTCTTCATTTTCCTGTTGTTTGTGATGTCAGCGATAAAGATCGGAAAAGCAACAAAGGCGAGCAGTGAAACACTGAGCACACGCTGAAAAACTCAAACATACCACAATTTCTAGTATTTTCTTTTATTTTTACAATGGCATCAAGAGAAAAAAATTCCACAGGCTTGTTTTTAAAACTCTGCTAGACACAGTTGAAAGTTTTTATTGTTAGACACACATTTATTTTATCCAATGTTTATCCTGATGGAGGTCAGGGGGGACTGGAGCCTATCCCAGCTTTATCTGTTACATATTTCACGTTATATTTTTTTTGTTATATATGATAATAAATTTGTTTACTTAGTGTTTGAGGCGTTCTACTGGTCTGTATTTGTGTTCAGGTCTGTGTATTATTGTTCCAAACAGATATACCTGTAACTGTAACTTTGCAATGCACCACAAAGTGTTTTAATCATGTTTCACAGTTTGTGAGGCTCAATAAAGATAAACTATATATTCTAGAAAGTATTGCTACGTAATGTACACACACCGTAAACTGCTGAAAGATAGTGTCAGGAAAAGAAAAGCTGCATTGTTCTTTTTTTTCTTTTGGAGCATTTATTAGAGTCAGTGTAGATAGACAGGACACTTTACTTGATAAATGTCTAGACAACAAATAAAGAAAATAGTTTATTAAAATATTTACCAACAATAAAATAAAAACGAATTACATTTATAAATTAATACAACCCATTTCTCTTTTAGACAGTAATGTCTAGACAAGTTGAAATTAATTACAAATAAAAATATGAGAAGAGGAAAAGAAAAATTGCATAAATTAAAATTTTAGGACAACACAATCAAAATATTGGCATGAATTTTTCTGGAAAGTAATTTTGAGGTATTTTATTTGCCCGGTCGTGAGTGGAATAAACCGTCCTTCAGCAGGCACTAGCCGCTGGAGGGGCTGTGGTGAACAAGTAGAAAACTGCACTCATATGATGCTTATGTGCCCAGTCCTGACACCATTTTGGAGATTATTAAATATAAATGTAACACAAAGACCATTTTAACAAATTTACTAGAAACAATAACCAACCAGTTCTTCGCCGACCCACCTTTTGGTTTAAATGTATATAAAGATATAGATGTTTTGTTAATGTGTAAGTATGTAATACACGGCTGTATTAACAATAAAGAAATACCTTCAAATTTGAGCAATTTTTTATCACCTTTGACATTCTTATAAATCTTTTTTAATGATTAAAATAACAACATTTATTACAACATTCATCTAAGCAGACATCCACTTATAGAAATGTGTGCGAGGTGCATTTACTGAGATCAGCATTACAGGACTGAGAGAATCAGTCAACATCACCATGAATGTTACCATAAGTGTAACAGCAAAAACATCATTTGTCAGCTGATTTTATCAATATTACAAAGAGATAATAACATATTATGTTGCAGGATGCCCATTTACATTCGGTCATTTAGCAGACGCTTTTATCCAAAGCAACTTACATGAAGCTTCCATTCACCAGTGTTACAGCTGGAACACCACTGGAGGGGGTTACGTGTCTTACCCAAGGACACAATGACAGTATGAACTGTGGGGAGAGTGGGAATCGAACCACCTACCTTCCGGTTGAAGGACTCTACCACTGAGCTACTGCACCCCCATTGTCCCAAGTGTGTGTTTTTGAATTACTCAATTAATTCAGGGTGAATAATTCCTCTAAATTAGCGATACAGTGATGTCAATATGATTGTTTTGAATGATCTTTTTTTTTTGTTCTTTGTTTTATGTGGATAACTTGATAACATTATGTGTTTCTGTTTCATCAGAATTTCAGCACTGATGGCTGTGTGACTGACTAATGACTGCAGCCGAGCTAAGAAGGACACCTGTACTTTCTTGGGAGTCAGCGTTTTGCT